>PVJO010009808.1:0-67490 GCA_004026905.1 Hystrix cristata
AAGTCTTTTCTCACATTCCCCTCATTCAGTTTGTTTTGTAGGGTACTCCTGTTTCTCCACTAAACTCTAATGTCATTGTTTTGAGAAAGACTTCCAGGAGCCTCCTCATCTGGGTTAATTACCCAGGACATCTCATCCTTTCTTATCACTCTGGGGGTCTCTAAATCATGGATCTTAAACAAATTTACTTAAATGGTGTAGTTATTGTTACCCCCACTATATTTAATCTTCTCTGTGTTGCCACACTTTATAGCTCATTGTAGAAATAACTGTTGAGAAACCAATTGCCACTCAGAGTTGGAGAACTCAGGTTTATCACACCAGCAGACACAGAGGAGTCCGGGCCAGTACAGAGAGTGTAAGGGCTGGCAGACAGGTCGTGTGGAGTGAGGAAGCAGGCTGGGCCCTCACTGTAAGAGCGGGGGTCTGGGGGGTCTAGGGTCTTAGTTCTGAGCACGTCCCATATCAATAGCAGTGTACCCCCTAAAGCAGGGCCTTAACAAACATTTTAATAAATTGATAAATATATGACTAGATAAATATACACAACATCTCTTCCCAGCAGAGCTCTTCTTCAACATTAGCGGCCTATTCTACAGGCTTAGGCAGACCTTGGTTTGAAATCCAGCCTGGACAGCTCTAAACTTCCATTTCTTTATAGAAATACTGGCTTTAAACATGCTTCACTGGGTTTTTGTAAGGGTTTAGAGAGGAAAACTATATAAATAACTCTGACTATTGTGAGGAATCTATTATTGTTATTATTATCATTTTTACATGTTAAAGAGACCAAGATCACAATCAGGGTTGTTCAGGGACTATTGAGGTAGGCTTGAACTGGCTGGGAAGATGGATGTGACCTAAGGGAGTGGCCTTGACCTGATGTCAGCCTGGGGCACAAAATCCAAATGCCCTCTTCTCACAGGATTGGGGACTGTCTCATGAGAACGGGGACAGAATAAGTGGAAATTACACCAGGAGCTTGCTCTCTTGCTCTTTTGCCCCTGTTGCCCCATGCTCCCTAACCCGAGCTCTAACTTTAGCTCACTCCCTAGTCCCCCTCTCCCTCTTTTTTCAGATCCCTATCTGTGAGTGGCAGCTGGCTGGCTGTTTCATTCACATGGCAAAACCAGTTTCCCTTTTTTTTTTGGTTACTTAAATAAATTTCCTTATGGCCCTAAATTCGTCCTTTCAAATTTTTGCTTGCAATGAACCAGAACTTTCCTGACAACACTGTAAGTTGTTGGTATTTTTCTAAAATATCTCATAATCCTATCTACTAAACAAATTTTCTCCAGACAAGTCACACATAAGTAGGTTGGATCCATGCTGGTCAAATGAGCCGGAAAGAAGAGTCTACCAATCCATAAATCACAACTATATTCCCAACTTCAGATAGCCTTGTAATAATCTGGCAGCACTAAGATTGATCCAAATGTGTAACTACTCAAAATGTAAAAATGGTACTAATTATAACCAGTGGGTTCAAAAATAAATTAGAGAAAGGAAGGCGAATGTATATGTCAAGTAACTTTATGGTTAAGAGAAAAGGCAAAGTAGGGGGAAGAAGTCCAGTGCTGTGCATGTGATGTTTTTAAAAAAGATGGTCTAAAAGATGGTTCTCAAATGTTAGCCTGCTTTGGAGTCTCGGGTGGGCTGGTAAAAACACAGATTACTGGGGCCTATCATTGAGCTTCTGATGTGGTAGTCCAAGGTGGCTGTAGAACCTGCATTTCTAACGAGGACACCTGTGATGCTAATCTTACTGGTTGTGGAAAATGCTAACACTTGTGGATTAGAATATAGGTGGAAATGTAGTTGCAGGGAACCCTGTAGGTAAGAAAAGATGGGAATAAAGACCTCACCAAGCTTTATTAAGATGAATAAGGAAAGTTACGAAAAGCAGTTTCTACCTCTACCACTAAAAGCAGCCTCTGCCTTCACAAGTAGACTGTGCAGCAGTTAGAGTAATTAGACAAAAGAGGGACAGGCTACCTAGACTGGGGAGAGGTGCCCGGCAACACAATTACCAGGAAATCAGCTGCACGCCTACCTGACAGAATGCAAAGGGACAATAAGAGACAGCCACCTATAGACCCTTATTTAATATATAAGACACACACACACATGCCTATACATATACACATATATGTATCTTCTATAATATACCAGGTATATACACACACAAATGTCCTCTTAATCATTAAGTAAGCTGCCTTCCTAGTAGGCCCTCCCTCTTCACTTATTCATTACAAGGAAACAGGAAGAAGCCAAATGGCCAGACACCCTAAGTCAGGATCAAAGACAGTCACAGGCAACAGAGCAGGTGTCCCCATAAGCAAGCGCCCACCTGGAGGATGGGAAAGACACTAGTCCCCCATAAAAAGAACCAAGGAGGGGCTGGGGATTTAGCTCAGTGATTAGAGTGCTTGCCTTGTAAGCACAAGGGGCTGAGTTCGATCCCCGGCACCACCAAAAAAAAAAAAAAAAAAAAAAAAAGAAGAACCGAGGATACCACCTCATGATAGCTGTTTATCTTCTTTCTCTTCCATCTTTTTCCTCCAATAAACTCTCTTTTATTATAGTAAGCTTTGCCTTTTTTTAGTTCTTTACTGGTACAGGGTTTAAGGCTGCTGGGAGCTGTGTTTTCTTCAGAGCCGCAGCATGGTGTGGCGAGCTGTCCATCCCTGGACATAGCAGAAAGGTGATATGATTTGGATGTTGTTTTGTCATGCTGGGGTCTGTGTGCTGGAGACTCAGCAGGTACTGTGGTACTGTTGAGGTTACAAAAGCTTGAAGGGGTAGTGAGAGATAATTACTGGTAAGTCACAAGGCAGTATCCTCAGAAGGGACCAATGCTCATCTCACCAGAGAGGGTTCATTTCCTCGAGATTGAATTGGTATAAAAAAACCAAACCTGGGCTGGAGATTTGGCTCAGGGGCAGAGTACTTTCTGAGCATGCACAGGCCCTGGGTGTCATCCCCATCACTGCAAAGCAAAGCAAAACTAAACTAAATCCCAAGCCTGGGCCCTGAATCTCTCAGGCTTCCTGTTTCATCGTGGCATCTGTCCCTCTTGTACATATTTCCCCCATGAGGTCATGTGTGATGTAAGCAAGGTACCCATGTACAGAGAATGAAGAATATGGGGATCTCAGTCTGGGACTTTTCGCTTCCCAAACTGTGAGATAATAAAACTCTCTTCTTTTTAAATCACTCAGCCTTGGCTATTTTGTCACAGCAAAAGAAAATGGACTAAGACAAGAAGGGTGAAATTTTTAGCAGAAAGAGGATATAATTGTGGAGCAATATTTCAGTGATTTCAGGGAAAAGAGACAGAAGAGAGGGAATAATCGTGACAAAGAGAAAAGGGCCATTTCTTCCTGGGAGATGAAAGGAATAGACCTGTGAGAATAAGAAGCTGAGTAGGGTTTGACTGGAAAGTGGCATGCAACGTTCCTAAGCATTTGGGAAAACCATAACAGCTGGGCAGAGACAGGATGCGCATTCTTTTGTGGTTTGACCATTCTGGAAATACAGTTGAAAGCACTACAGTACTACCTTGATTCACGAATGCTTCTGTTCGCAAACAAGTTGGTTCCCAAGCAGAAGCACTGGGCAAGATTTTGCTTCCATTCCTGAGCTCGTCAGGTGACAAACACAAATGCGGCTGTCTCCTCCAGAATAGTGGAAAGAATTAAGTTCCTGAACCGAAGCACTACTGTATTTACTCCCAATTCAATATTTAGTTAAATGACCTCCTAGAAATTACGAGTCATTTGCCAAGGATATTTTTATACATTGAAAACATTTTTATCTTACAAACAATATGCTCATCCTCCATTTGTGGGCATTGGCACACATTCTTTTCAACCTAATTTTTTAAGAGGAAAGAACAGGATCTTGTGAAGTAAAAATCAATTTGGCTTCTCATACTCTTGTTATCATGTTTAAATTTCTAAAGGATTTGGAGACTTGGATCTCATCTGAGCTGAAAAGAAATCTAAAGTCAAAATGTTTAAAATGAAACAAGAGAGTTAAAGCAAACAAACAAACAAAACCCCTTAAAGTTAACTAGATTGTTCTTCCTCCAGAAATAGCATTTGTCACTGTCTTACATATTATAAGTATCTTTCATAAAGCAGGCCAGACCCAACTTCTAGGATATCAAATCGATGGGCTTTCTGGAGATGTAAAGCGTGACTGTCTGTTTGCTCCGAAACTGGCTCACAGTGAAGGCCGCTGGGGAAAAGGCACAGGAGTCCTCCTGTCCTCCCTCTGCAGAGGTCATGGACTCTGTAAGCCGATCTGTCAAGTCCACGAACCCTGCCTTTTCACAGGGCTGTCCACTTCGACTTCAGGACTTGGTCTCAGTTTTCTGTTCTAACAAAGGAGGCATTTCACTTTCATTTTATGCAAATCTTATGGAAATCCAGCTTTAGCTTACGTCCTGAATTAAACTTCATTTGTGCCCAAATGGAACTACACTATATGAGGAGGTGAGGGGTCCCTCACTGTCTATTGGGTTGCCTTGGGCTAGACCCATTCTCTAGACTTGAGTTTCCTGCCCACAAAATCCAAGGGACAAAGGACTCTAGCAGAGAACCCTTAGAACCCCTCAGCTCTTCCTAGGCCTCTTGAACCCTGGTTCTCTAGTTCTCTAGAATGTACAGGGTCCTCTTGGACTCTGGTTCTCTAGAATGTACAGAGTAAGTTATTTTATATCCCCTTCTCTTTCTTTCCTCATTTCATATACTGCATCAGATATGTACACCTTTAAATCTTCCAAGTGAGAATTCTACTTCTTTATCTTATTATTTGACTTTAGTTCTTTGAAAACTATAATGGACTTATACCAGCAAAATGGTATAAACTATAATGGGCTTATACCAGCAAATATTCAGCCCAGGCATTCTATCAAAATCCTTTCTCTGTCTCTGAGATCGGTTCAGTTAACATTTTCCATATCTCCTTCACAGAGCATTTTATGTAAGTAGAATGATGTGGTGAGCTTAATCCAGCTAACAGTGACATAGTTTAATGCTTCATAAACTCTGCAGTTTGCCAGCCAACCGAACACTGCAGACTAATTGACAAGGTGATGGGTACCTCATTGCTCATGGTGATTTATGCAAAATGATTATAATTAATTTTTTTCTTTAGGAATCGTCATGACTAGAATGAATATTGGTATCTGGAGCCCTCAAGCCAACATCATTGCGATGCTAATGTCACATCCCCCTCTCTCTGCTATGGAAATTATATGCAGATGATGTGTGATAATGACCCCAAGGACTATTGATAAAAATTCCCTACTCTGACATTCTTATTGTCAGGATAGTGCAATACCATACACCAAAAGAAATTCTCATTTTGCAGCGTGGTACCACAAGATTAAAAACAGCATTAAGGACATTGCTATTTTGTGTAACAATCACATCAAGTAAGCAAGCCTTGGTACTAACAGAAAAGTGTCTCAAAAAGTTTAGACCAGAACCAAATTTTTTTAAATAGAAAATATATATATATATATGTATATATATATATATATGTATATATATATATATATATATATATATGGAGAGTAATTCTTATAAATTGTTTTATGTCATGATATGACTAGCAAATCTATTTCTTTTGTTTCCTGAGTCATGGGAAATGGTCATGTATAAATATTCTTGTTTCTTGAACATTGAAAGATCTTCATGTGTATAATTTTCATGAAAGATCTTCCGTATGTGATAGCTGATGTACCAGATAATAGACTGGGATACAAATACTTTAGGGTGTGGGATAGTCTGAATAAAGATTTGGAAGTCATGGTGTATGGAGATTTAAAATTTTGTCAAGTTGCCTAAAATATTTCTCAAAGTATTAAAGTATTAATCAACCTTTTTTGATATTTTGCCATTTGATGTTAATATGTGCATACATACAGCTATGGATACTTTTGTACTTTGCTATATGTACAGATATATATTTATTAAAATATAAACATTGTGTTATTTGTCAAGATAAATTAGAGATGTTTAATTATGTAACAATTGTCTAGCTTGTGGGACTTACTCTGCAGTTTTTTTAAGGATATAGTGTTAGCCTTATTTCTACACTACATGCGGTTGGTATTACAGGCTTAACATGTCATTTTGCAGTGTATTACATGTCATTTTGTGTGCAATTTTCATGTAATTTTCTGTGCTATTTCAGTGTATTAGAAAGTATTTAGGATAATTATGTTCTTTGTCTTGGAGATATAATACAGTAAAGATTTAAATCATATTAGTACTTTTTTAATAAGATGATTTATCCTTGTGCATAAAAATAACAGGTCTAATTTTCTAAAAGTACTAAGTATAAAACATTGTTCTTTGACTTTTCAACTTTTCAATTTCAATTGTTTTGCTTAGGAGAGAAATTTTACCTATAGCATCTGTAGGAAATGACACTTTCAATGTAATAGTAAAATAAAAAAGAATGTAAGTATCTCACAAGTTGTCAAGGATTCTTTGTTCCTTCCTCAAAAGCAGGGAATACTGCAAAAATGAGGTCACTTGAGGGTTAGATTGTTAATTTATCATCATGCAGTTATTTGCACTACTTTCAATGGCAAAAAAAGCTTCAGGAAATTTGTGTGGTGTTAGCCCCTAAAAAAAGAATTTATGTTAACACAAACTCTAAAATTATTATTCACATTTTTCTTCTGTCTCATATCACAATTTCCCTGTCGATCCTATAATGCAGACTTTACAATGTGCTGCAGGTGGTGTTTGCACTCACCAAGGTGCCTGTTTCCCTTTTGCCACATACCCCTCACTGTCCTACTTGAATAATGACACTTTGACTTAGAGACATGCCAGGAGAGATGACAGAAACCAGTATTCTTTCAGGAAATGGGATTTGCTGTGGTTTTCCACCCCTCATTTTTTGCTAACACAATTTGGGTAGGTCATACCCAACTCTTCCTGTTCCGCTTGAAAATGTCTTCACACCTTTAAGTACTTTCTCTTCCTCTTTACTTTAGACTGCCAGGAACAGTTGGGAAAAACAACACCAAACAAACAAAACAAATCTTCCACTCTCAGTTTTAGCCTTTTTGCCAACCTGATTTTTCATTTGCACAAGCTCAATCCAGGACATTCTCTCAGGGATCAGGGAGGATAATTCAACCCATCATTCTTGTTGGCCACTTAGGGCTTACCAATTTCCTAGTCCTACCTCTTATATAGCATTACGTCCTTCCTATTACTGATCACAAAATATAACTGTATGTACAGGAAGTAGCTTGTAAATTGTAGCAAAATACCCTCCTTGCCAGGCTGCAAACTTCTCAACCAGCTGTTTTCTTGACTCTTCTCTGAATTTCTTTCACCATAGTCTTTACCTGACCTAGCCCTGCTCTGCTACCACCACTGTAAGCCCTTAGATCCTTGCATCATGGACTGACTGGGCAGCCTACCTGCCTGCCTTCCGATTAGTGCATATTAGTACACAGAACAGTGGCTTTCATCTTGGCAAATTTATACATGTCTATGTCATACTTTGATTATTTTTACTCCCTCCCTTACCCACTTGTTCTTCCCTGCCCTTGATCCTTTTTTTCGGCTCTAGTAGTTTTCTTTCTAATTTTGTATCATTTATTTTAACTATTAAGATTTCATATCGGAGACAAAACATGGTACTTAAGTTTCTAAGTCTTGCTTATTTCGTTTAACATTATGATCTCCATGCAATATTTGAGTTACTAAATCTAGCTTAATTTTTTTTAACACGATAATCTCCAGTTCCAGCCATTTTCCTGCATAAAATATGATTTTTTTTATGGCTGAAATTATATATATGCGTGTGTATACACACACACACACACACACACACACACACACACACACACACATATATATATATATATATATATATATATATATATACACTCTTTATTCATGCATCTATTGATGAGCACCTAGACAGACCTGTCTCATAGCTTTGCTATTGTGAATTGCATTGCAATGAATATAGCTATGCAGGTATGTCTGTACTATGCTGACTTTAATTCTTTTGAGGATATATAAAGGATTGGGGTAGCCGGATCAAATGTGTTATTAGCTGAATCCTTGAGGCACCTGTTGCCACCTAACTGAATGAGACAGACCATGCTCTGCATAAGTGAAAGTTGTTGCCTCCCATTACCCAATCACATCTGCCAGAACCCTACACCAGAAGGTGTCTTAATTACTTTCTCACTGCTGGGACAAAAAATCCAACACTCACAACAGGAGGAGAGTTTATTTTGGCTTACCATTACAGACCTTGATCTCTTGGCTCTGAGGCAGAAACAGCATGGTAGAGGGTCTGGCAGAGAAGAGCTGCTCACATTATGACAGCCAGGAAGCACAGAACAAAAAGAAGACCTGGCGAGTGAGATACACCTTTCCAGGACACATCCCTGGTGACTTCCCTCTTCTGATCAGCTTCTACCTCCTAACAGCCCACTCACCAGTTGAACCTAGGAGTAGACCACTGGTGTGTACAGTGCCCCCATGATCCATCCAATCACATTCCAAAAGCTACACCACTGAGCACATAGTAATTTTGGGAGTTACTCTTGTTCTGTGTCTGCACCATAGCATTCTGTGCCTAGTCCCCAAAGACTCATGTGCAACTCTATGCAAAATGCATTTAATCCATCTCTAAGAGTCACTAAAATCTTAACAGTTCCAGTGTTGCTGAAAAGTCCAAAACTAATGTCTCCTCTGAGACTCAAGGCTAACTCTTAGCTATGAGTTCCTGTAAAAATCAAAAAGGAAGTTAAATACTTCCAATATATAATGGTACCAGGAGGAAAACATTCCCACTTCAAAAGGGAGGGCAGTGAGGATATAATGGAATTGGACCAAAGTGAGACTGAAACACAGCAAGACAAATCTTAAATCCTGTAGTTTTATGGCCAGAACTGAGAGTAAGTTGGAGACGATGTGAATTCCAAAAGGCTCAGGCAACTGTGCCACTATGGCATTGTTGGTTGCAGCTGTCATGGCTTCTCTCTTCTAGTAGCTTTGCTCACTGCCTGCAGATTTCCTTAGCAGATGCTCCATGATCCTGGTTTCTCCAACTTCTTGGGGTCTCTGCTGCACTTTCCACTTCACTCTCACTGCTTCACATATTGCCCTCTCAGGGGGCACACCACAAAACTTCTCAGGTCTTCTTTTGAAATCTCAGTAGAGGGTTCCCTGAGTCCATAAATCTTACATTCTGCCTGCCTATAAAACCAGCACCACGTGGACAACACCAAGTTCTGCTGCCAGCTCAAGCATTGCTTAGGCCCCTTGGATCACAGCTGCAGAGGCCTCCAAGTGCCTGGGTGGCTGATTATCATGATCCAAATCTCAGGAAAACAATTCCCTAGGTGGCTGTTCTTATTCAGGATGCCCTGGGGCTCTTTTCTCAAAGCAGTCTTTTAAAGGATTTCACCTCCCCATTTTCCACCACTGAGTCTGGAAAGGGTAGGGTTTTGTTCATTCCTGAGATGCCTCAGGCATTTTTTTTTCTATTGTCCTTGATGCAAAGTACTTGATGCAAAGTATTTAGCTTCATTTTAATGTTAATCTTTTCAGCAATGATGCTCTCCTGTGCACCAACTTTGCAGGTACTTTCTTTCTGGCAAAACTGAAAACTTTTTGAATAGGCTTTCCCCTCCTGTTGATTTTTAATGTAGATCCAACTAAAAATCACCTAACAGTACCCATGTCACAGCCTGAACATTGGGCTGCATTGAAATAACTTCTGCCAGGTTAATAGTCTACCACTTTTAATCTCATTGTCCTAGAAAGCCTAGTGGCATGAGAAAAATGTGGACAAATTTTCCGCCGAGTGTAGATGATTCCAAATCCAAATACAAGTTGTTTCTTACTGACCTCTCCTAAGCTGCATCTTCACTGCCTGCATTTCTATGAATATTCTGCTCTTCTGAGCTCCAACCAGAATTCCCCATCAAACTCATCTTACAGCATTCTAGGGCTTCTTTAGCTGAATCTCCAAATCATTCCTTCCATAAACTAGTTCCAAACGCTTTGAAACCACATGGTCAAGTACAGTCACAGCAATGACCCTACTTCTCTGGTACCAAAATCTGTCTTCATCAGTTTTTCAGCTTTGAGACAAAATACCTGATATCTACAGTTTGAAAGACAAGAGGTTTATTTTGGCTCATTACAGGATGGGTCAGCTGGTTCAAAGGTAGGAATGGCATGGAGGAAGAGTGTGACAGAGGAAAGATGATCATACCATGGTGGCCAGGGAGCAGAGAGAAAAGGGAGGAACTAGAGAACTACCCTCTTATGCCATGTACCCTATAATCCACCTTTTCCAATCATGCCCCACATCCCAACAGCACACTCAATGACTGAACACACCAGTAAGCAAATTTATCTATTAGTAGAGTGCCCGTAATCCAACCACCTTCCATACTCCCTAGCTGTGGGAACATGAGAGTTTTGGGGCTCACATATGATCTAAACCAAAACAGATATACTAGGTTTTCTTGTCTGTGATCTACCATCCTTTAAATCATTATTCTTCTTCCTTCCTTTTCAACTACCTAAGATCTTTGTTTGCCTTTTGCTTGTGAATCTGTTTATATGGCCTAGCTCAAGGTTTCTTATTTAGAAAAACAACAATAAAAATCCCACACATAGATGTGGACACAAACTCCAATGAAGACTACAATCCTAAAATATTTAAATTGGAATTTCTCACAGTGAACTTTTTCCTCTACAACTTTTTGATGTCCAGTGCACTTGGTCCTTAGTCCTTTGTGACCCTCAACATGATCTCTCCTGCCCTAGCCAATAAGCTGCTGAATTTATCTACTCACTAACTTAATTTCTTCACTGTTCAGAACTTCCATTGCACATGCTGGGCAATCTCTAAGATGAGGAAACAGAATCATCCATTCCATACTTTTCTTCCTTCTACTCCAGGAGCGCTAATTGATTCTCAGGGCATGAGGCAAAAGGGATGTGTGGTTCCATTGTAAACTGCTGTCAGCCAACCTCAGCTAGGTCCTCTGTCTTTGTCCCCAGCTCTTTTCCATTTGTATTTAATCATCTAGTATAGTGGCTACATTTCATTTCAACTTAATTCCCAAATATCTACTAATTACATTTTTGAAAGTTGAATTTGAATGGGAGGGGGTCAAGGATTTCCCAAAATACATGGTTTTAATTTGTTTCTTCTTTTTTGAGTACTTTTTCAACATGAGATAAGGAGGGAAGGAAAATAATATCCATATTTGATTTAGAAAGTAGTAGGTGCTGAGGAGGTTGGCTAGAGTTTTTTTTATGTAAGTCTTATTACTTAGCACTGCAATATAGGTATCATCTTCATTTGTATTAAAAGAGTAAACAGTGTGAGGGAGGTTAAGCAATACGTCCACAGTCCCTGTCTTGGGAAGAGAATTCCTGATCTGTCCCTTCTGTGGAAACATTCCTAGCACCAGCCATACATGCCTTTAGCCCTTCTTGCCCTTCTATTACCCTCTTACCTGGAACTTTCTTTGGTCATAAGTTCTAGAATACTTTTTATGCCATGTACCTCATAATCCACCTTTTCCAATCTGCTGTTCTTTGGTCATAAGTTGTAGAATACTTTTAAATTTTTAGCATTAAATGTAACAAAACAGGTTAATGTGCTAAGACCAAAACCTAGAAATGTAAGTGTAACCCTCAGGCAATATATATTTTGTTTTACCAATATCATTAAAAACAACTGTGGGTTCCTTGAATTTAAGATGTTCTAGTATCTGATTACATCTAGTGCATCAAACAGGGCAGTAAAGCCCATTTGTCAGGCCAAACTTAGGAAGACCCAGACTAAGGAAGACCCGTGGCTCTACATGAGGCTCATCATGATCCTGGCCGTGAGAACACCGTTGCTCCATCTCTGCTGTTGGTCTTCTCGCAAGCTCACAAAGATGTGGGGTAGTTTGAGAAGCCTCAGGCCATAGGAATGAGTCTACCTACACTTCTCCATCATCAACATCAGCCTGCCAGGCTCTGCCCTGCACGGTGACAAACTCTAACGCGGATTTTGTCCCCAGATCTTCCCTTTAATTCCCCACCAGGTCTTTGGAGCCTTCAAGGCAGCAATAAATGTCCTTATCCATTCTCCGTGCTTGGAAGCCTGCATCTCTGGGGAAAAAGCTTCTCATCAAGAACCAGGAAATTAGTTCTTACACAGATGAATACAGTTACCTAGGGGGCCAATACAAAGCTATGGAACACAGCTGTGTTATTTTAAAACCCATGTTGTTTTGTTAAACTCTATTGCTTTAAAGGAGAGAAACGATCACAGTCTATTTTTATAAATCTCCTCTTACAGTTACTATTATGCATCCTCTCTCCAGCCTGTGAAGGGAAAAGGTATTTGCTTTTCCTCCAGTTCTTACGTTGGCTAATGATTCTATTTTTTGCTGAGTACCTCTAGCAGGGAGCCAGCTGTCTCTCTGTCCTCATGCTCCCAATAGATGCATTATTATTTCTGTCACTATTCTTCTGACACTTTTTTTGATGATGTTGCTCTTTCTGTCTAATGCCACTTCCTCCATATCAGACCTACCTGGGCTCCTGAGGTGGCTCATGTACTCTCTGCATTCGTTCTTTCTCTCCCGTTCATCCTCCACAGCTCCAACAGCACTGCCATGCTAGTCTCTTCCTTTCCTGGCCCATTGTAATTTAAAATATAGTTCCCACCTAAGCATTTATAAGCAATGCAAATTTCTAGGCCCTCTCCAGTCCAATTTAATCAGAAATGTAGAGAATGGGCACAGCAATCTCTGGTTTAATAAGCAGCCAGGTGACTTAGTGTTCACTGAAGAGTAAGATGCACTGGCCAGTCCCCTAAGGATTAAAATCAAGTGCCTCTTCCACTTGACCCAAACCTACATCTCTGTCTTCAATCACCTCATTCCCACTCATTTCTCTGCCCATTTCCCCTACTCCAGCCCTCCCAAGTGGCCTGCGAGTCTCACATACTCCAGGTGCTTTTTTCCATGTCTTCACAAAGACAGTTTCCAGAGGATAAAACATCTTTTCCACCATCTATTCATCTCTGCACACTCATTCTACACATCAGTGCATCTGTGAAATTTTCCCTCTATCCTCTGTGCATTGTGTAAATGGCCCTCTGATCACTTTCCATCCGAATCAGAGCGAAGATCTGAAGTTTTGCTTTGAAGAGAGTCAGGATAGAGAGAAACAGCATGGAAGTCAAAGGAAAAGGCTTTGCGGCTATAGAGCAAGAGCTGACAGCCCAGCTATGTCACCCCTGAACTGCATGTGTTGGTCCATCTTACCCTCAGTTTCCCTACTTTTGAAGTGTAGTCAATAACTATCTCAAAAGTTCACTGCAAAGCAAAGGAGCTCATTTATATAAAACAGAAGGGATAAAAAAAACTCTACCTTTAAAATATTTGATTTTTAAATGCTATTTGATACACAGAAAATGACTGTGCGACAAGTTGGTTATACAGCATACCAGGCAGACAAATGCACTTGGGTATATAGCACTGAACACTGGAAATTGAGTATCTCCTTCACCTTCGCCCATAATTAACTATTTTCCCATCTCTTCCCTTTCAAAATGCAGTTGTACCATCTGCAGAAGGAGTAAACTGTGCTGCTTCAATTCAATATATATTTAATACATGACAGGAGTGATCTACCCTCTCCAGAGGCACGTGGGAAGCTGTAACCGTGATGCTATTTCTAAGCATCCCCGGGCATCCCAGACTGAGGTTTGCAGTGGAGAATGCAGCAGCTTTGAAGACAGAAGGAATCCCTGAGTGTGTTCTTTAGGAATTCAGGCTTTTAACACTGACTTCACAACTTCAGTCACTACTTCATCTAATGACTTAATAGGTTATAATATACCATATTGCTCTATCCTACAAAAGTAACATTTTTGTGATAGACTTATCACAAAATATGGACCACATATGCTTCGTAATGTATTGTAGATACAATGCATTAGTGATAACTACTTCCACATTACTTACTTTCGCTTTTGCTTTTGTGGAAAACATATTACTTACAGCAGGCACTACTCTACTGGGAAAGTGCCATATTCCTAGTGTAATGAGGGTGACAGCTCTGTCAGGCAGGGGTCACTGTTTGCATTCTCCAGGATCAGGCAGTTTTTGTTCAGACGCCACAGGCGGCCTGTCCACGGAATTGACACCTGGTTGGAGGCAGGATGGTACTTTAACTGAGCCATGACTGACCCCCACATCCACGCTATCGATGGCTCTGTACTAAGCTGCAGGCTCAGGAAACTAGGGGGAGAAGAAGATGCCCTTATAGTCCTTCATTAATATATAATAGTTTCAATATGTTATTTAACTTGCTGGAAAAAAATTTCATATTTAAGAAATTGGCAGATTATGTCAATGCACAACTCCGGAATGCTGAAAAACAAGTAGAAACGAAGTCCAGATTGGCCATCTGCAACGTGGAGTGGTTGGACTGGTTGTCATAAAGGCTCCTTCCAAGTCTGAGGTTGGCTGAATAATTTAACTTTCTAATTATAAATCTTAATTAGATTTGACTAGATTGTGAGCTGCTTGAAGATAGGACTGATTTATGATTAATCTTTTTTAGCTGCTAGCTACTGCCTACATTTATGTGCTTTCAAAACATTATTGATGACTTGCATTAGAATATCCGAGGTAGAATTTTGACCTAAATTAAACATAGATTCTAAGGATATTTTTCTAGTTCAACTTAAATAAGAAACATAAATGTGATTCTCTTTCATATTGAATTCATTCACTGTTACAGTTTGAATATGTTTCATGCTTCTTCGTAGCAGCTAACTAGATAGGATAACTATGACTAGTTGGGATAGTTATGTTTAGTTAAGATAACCATGGCTAACACAAACTCTTGCAGTTTTCATGAAATTCCAGTAATAAAGCCAGATTAGATGAAATATTTATGACTTTTTGAAATGCCTTTATATCTATCACATTTATTTCTAGAACACTCTCGAGAGAAAAATCCATCACAGTTACTGACTGAATAAGAAAAATATTTCTAAATAATAAGTATGAGTATAATTAACTGAAGTATGTCCATCCTTATGATCTAATACATGCTGCTTTTATAAATACTAAATTTATTTCTATTAATATGATTCAGTAAAGGAAAGCTAAGCTAGAGTAAAAATGAACTGCAGGATTGTAAAACAGATACATAATAAATACAATTTAGGAACGAAGTGAACAGAAACACCATTCAAAACATACAGGTTCAAGATTCATAAACTTAATTTGCTGCCATAGTCATAGAAAAGATTCTACAAAAAGATACTTGATTTTCAATTTAAGACAATTAGTAGAGTTTAATATAGAAGAGAAAGTGATTATGGAAAGTTTAATATTGGGAAAGAACTACAAATCAAATAATGAGACTCAAAAATGAAACTAATGTGCTAAGTATAGGGTTAATAAAGTTAAAAATGTTACTTTTCTTTTTGAAAATAATGTGCTGCATAGGGCTATACCTTATTCTGGGTAATACAAGTACTCTGGGATCACTAATGAAATGTATTAAAATAATATTTTAAAATATAAGAAATTAATTTAAGGACATCAGAAAATATTTACCAAGAAAAAGAGAAGGTAATACTGCTATTTTTCCTTATTAATAAATCACAGTTGTGCAAAGCTAGTTGATCAGCTTCCCTTCTGATTTCCCCTAACATGGAAGTTATTCTTGAAATATGGTATCAGTAATGAAAAAGTAGAGCTGCAATTGATTTGCAACTTTAAGTGTTCCTCTAAAAAACTGTCTCATAATATTTTATAACATTTTTTAAAAGCAAGTATGAAAATATTCTTGAATTTCTGATAACTTAGAGGGTATTTAGATGAACTTCGTAATGAAGTAAAATATCCTCCCTGGAAATCCTTGTACTTCATTTACTTAAAAACTGGTTCACACTTCTGTTCAACTCTTTCTCCACACTGTAAATTCCCTTCTTTAGTCAATGTCAATGAGGTTTTATAAGTTTACAAATATCCTCAACTCTGTAATATTTTAGCACCTAAAAACATATTGACAGTTACATTTCATATACTTGGTACAGATTTTAAGTGATTTTGATTTAAAAAGCTTAAGGCATGGGAAAATAATATTTTCCAGTAATATAATTTATCTACATGAATTCTAATGCCTAAAATTTGTGATGAGACCCCCCCATTCCCCAAGAAAGGATTGTTTCAATTTTTTTCTTGTTCATTACCAGCCCTTAGAAACTAAATAATTAGAAATAAACCAATCATAGATAATTTTCAATCTCTCTCTCTGTCTCTGTCTGTGTGTGTGTGTGTGTGTGTGTGTGTGTGAGAGAGAGAGAGAGAGAGAGAGAGAGAGAGAGAGAGAGAGAGTTCCTAAGAAACTCTGTTTACTGGAATTACATAAAATTTCCACTTTACATAGTATGCCACTTTGCAAGGTATGATCTTGCAAAAAATAAAGAGGGGCCTGAGAGAAGATTTGTAATTTTAGATACAGTTACGAACATATATTCTAATTAATTAGGAGTACTCTGTGATAAACTAGATGGCAAATTTTAAGAAGAAAGTTAAAGAAATAAATAAGAGAATAAATATAAATAGAAATTAAATGTACCAGCTGGAAAACATAGCTCATATCGATGCTAGAGTTCAAACATGGTACAGTACAATGATTTCAAATGAGGTCAGGAATCTACTGAGTTCCAATTAGATACATAGTGAATGTTATATAATAACTTTTAGAAAAACTTGTATTTAATATAAACATTTAAAAATGATACATGCTTTAATAAATATTTAAATATTTATAAATGATTATTATATTATGACTAATTATTTGTCTGTTACATTGCATTATTATGAATTTATTTAAATGAATAAGTTTAATCAGGACAGAGACCTGGGTGGGTATTACATGAATATCTTACATAAAGTGGGGACCGAAAAAATTTTGTATATACATAAACCAACACTTACACAACGGATTCATCACTACATATTAAATTATCCTTTTTGAAAAAAATCTAGCATATGATCCAGCAGTCTCACTACTAGGTAGGTATTCATTCAAAGGGAATGAAATACCCCTGTGTCTACCACAGTTCTATTTACAGTGCAGCCAAGACACAAAGTCAGTGAATGAATGAATGCAAAAAGACAATGTTGCACATACATACAATGGAATATTGTTTAGTATTCATAAAGAAGGGAATCCTGCCATGTGACAATATGGGAGAGCCTGGAGAACATAATGTTAAGTGAAGTACTTGAAATAGGCACAGAAAGACAAATGCTACATGTCCTGACTTGTATGGGACAGGTAAACAATTAGAACTTTCAGAGGCGGAGTACAATTCTCATTGTTTTTAGAAAATTTTTGTACATTATTTGTATCCTTGGCTTTGACCTTTATAATTCAATATGATACTGTGTGACCCATATTTAACAGAAGCAAAGGCCCAAAGTGAGGTAGAGGAAAGAACTATTTACATTTATCCAACAATCAGTGCTAAAAACAGCGCTGATCAATAACCCTGAAATAGTCTGACATGGTTCTGAAAGGTACTACAGCAATACATATTTAGCCACTGATGGAAGAAAAATTATAAAGGTGTATTTAGGTAATAGTAATATATTTTTAAAATTAATTAAAGGATTTCTAAAAATAGTACTGGGCGACAGAAAAGGATTGAATAATTCAGTTCTATCAGAAATTAAAGTGTTAATTTTATGTAGCATTCCCTGTATATTCAGCAATAGCCATAATTATTTAAAAATGCAATATTTCTAATGAAATTAATACTCAATTCATTATTTTACATTTATATTTTTAAAATAATGGGTTGACATAATTAAGAGTTAAGGCAAACTAAAAATATAACTTCAGACTGAAGTGGAAGAAATTGTTTTAGAGCCCTTCTATCATAAATTCTAACAATAATCAGAGGAACAAATATCTATAACTTGTGCTCCTGGAAGGAAGGTTGGAGGTAGGGGAGTAGAGAGACTATAACAGGGCCTCATGGGATTTCCTAGTGCCTAATAAGAAAAGTGAATATGTACTAAATTATAGTTGTGATAGACTCCAAAGTATATTCAAATAGCAAAAGTAATTTCCAAGAAAATATAATGTTCATCTTGTCATATACTTTTTGATTCGTTGGTCCAAAGGGGGTCTGATTACCAGATGGTGAAAATCTCTCGGGTTTTATATTTGTAGAAACAGAATGAGAAAGTCTCAAACTATAAATTGGGGGAAAATTAAAGAATGCTATTATTTTCTTGAAGAAATGAACACAGGTAACGGGGGCTGGAGCGCTGTACGATTGTTTGACTGTCCCCCACTCAGTCGGTGGCCCCAGCCTCCTTCCCACAAGCCTTCTCCTGCCCTGGTTCTGGAAAACAGGCTTTTTAATTTTTTTATTTTATTTTATTTATTTTTTTATTATTTTTACCAAGAACATGTATTGGTACATTGTATACATAATGTTCATAATCAACATGGTTATTTTGTACCTGTACATGATACATCTTGGTTTTCCCCCGGAGTTTTCCCATACTATTTCCTCGTTTAAAAGATTTTATGGTTTTCCCACTGCATTTGGGGAAAAACTCACTTTTTATCATACCCCGATTGCTTCATGGTCTGGATACTGCCCAATTCATCATCCTTATCTGTGTCTCTCTGACTCTGGCTATGAGAAAGGGATGCCTGGGTCCTCCACCGTCCCTCAAATCTTACTGGGATAATTTTAGGACTTTTGACTGAGACTATAGTGCAGAATAGAGCATGCAGAAAGCTATACTCTTTCTCATCTACATAAATATGCATACCCACTAATGTGAACACATACCTATGCACATATTTGGTTTAGAATCATATTCTGGTATGTTTTCACCTCAGTCAATCCCTTCTTATATCGCTTAACATAAGACATAATGACGTAAGAAGGAAATGACTGACTTAAATGACATCAGGGCTTGACTGAGATGAAAAGAACTTGTACCCTTTAGAGCTTTTGCAAAGTCTCTTTTTGCCATGTAATTAATGCACTCGTGGGTCCTGGGGATTAGAACATGCATGTCTTTAGAAAGGAGGCATCATTTCTTCCTCTGTAGATGGAATTGAGAGGGAGAATAACAATAGCGTATTTGATTCTAAAACATGTAAACAGTTATGATGAAATCAGTGAGCAGAATAATGTACTCTAGATATAAAGCGTTTTCAATTTCTTATAGCTACAGAGGCAATGAGCAAAAGATCTTACCTCAGTTACCCAAAGCTGCACTAAGTGATTGTTTTTAGTACCTGAAGTTTAAACAGGAGATCTGTGCATTCACCCACTTACACATCTAACTCAGCTTGCCCTTGGCTTTCAAACTGACTTAATACACCAACAAATAGAAAGTGGCTGACCCAACTGACAGCCACCAGGTCTAAGTAGTTCCTCATGATCTGGGTTGAAGGAGGGAAAACTAAGTTCAGGTATATAATGTTTCACCGAGGAGAGGAGAATATTATTTTAAAAATTCAGAAGAAAAGTATACATTCAGAAATAATGGAATTTAGGATCTAGAAGTAATCATTATAAAGTCCTTGTTTCCCTCAGTAAGATAAAAAAGATACAGTCTTCTATGAAGGAGTTAAATGACAGGAGGAGAGGTAGACTGAAATGGAAAGATACCAGAACATGATTCTAAGACAAGTATGTGTGTATGTATGCGCACACCTAGCTGTGTATGTATATTTATGTATATGTGAAATGGTATAGCGTATTCATTTCATACAACTAATAAAAAGCAACTGGGAAATAATGAAAGCATATAATATATAGCACATATTACAAATTTCCTACATTTTGACTTAAGAAGAAAAGCAATTATTGAACATCCACATAGCACAAGACCTGCATTATAATGATTTCTTTGTAAGTGTTTGTTTAGAGATGAATTTAACTACGAAGACCAATGGGAAAAAATGTTCAAAGTGTGTATTAACTATGTAAGTTTAGCCTTAACTATTTAGTCTTATATGCATTGTTGTAAGTTTGCGTATCATTTCACATCGAGGAGCTGAATTTAATTATCATTTTGTGTCAAGATGTACCTGTTTTCCAAGTGATGCAGTAAATGAAGTTTCAGTTCCTATTCAGTTTTTCTTGCAGTTAATCCACAACGGCCTTTTCTCAGCTTGGGATCAAGTGTCCGCCCAGGGAACGTGAGGTTCCTTTCAAATCTAGCTGTCATTATGAGCACCTAACTATTACTAATTACTCAAAATGGCCATCTGAATCTTTTGTGACTTGTCCAAAGCAGCGCCATAAAAAAATATCTCCTCCACTCCAGGTAACCTCCAGGGGCTGATTTTAGGGTACATTTGACCTATCATTGATCCAGATGTTCAGTGTGGCATCTTAGTAAAAGGGAGTGGGAAAAGTTTCCTAGGAGTTTGCAAAATGATATTCATGCTGAGTATAGACTGTCAGGAAGCTCGTTCTACCAGTTCTAACTGCAAGAGACTCCCTCATAGTTTTATCCACTGAGGACTCTGACCAACACAGATCTCAGGAAAGCTAAGCCATTCCGTCTCCTTGTGCTCTCACCCAAAGAGACCCCAGAGGTCATCATGAGATAAAAGATGCCTTGTCTCTGCCTCCTCCTTTCTACATTTGTTGCTGCTGAGGGTGGGCCTCAGGGCCAACTCCAGGTACAGTGGTCATGTGCTTTCTTTCTCTGTGCCCTTCCTCCCTCCTCAACTAGTTTTTACCTCTTATTGGTTTATTTGGGAGAGAGAGGTAGTATGTGTGCAGAAAGACTGGTTGATCTGCGTGTAAAATTGGGCATAATAAGAAATGTACAAATAATTTAAAATAAACACTGTGTAGTAGTGTATTAGCATTCTTGTTGCTTGGACACAGTACCCAAAACCCACACTTTAAAGTTAAGGATGCTTAATTTGGCTTATGGTTTTAGGAATGCATGGTTGACACTCTCCAAGGCAGGGACATTGTGGCAGAAGGGCATGATGGAGCAAAGCTTCTTAGTTCATGGCAACTAGGAACCAGAACTTGGAAGCAGCACTGGAGAGGAGACTGGAGGGACCAGGTGTATTTCCCAAGGTCACTATCTATGACTCGCCCAGACACACCCAAAAATGTGCTCCATCAATCCTCCAAGCCAATCAAGTTGGCGTAATCGACTTAAACCATCACAAGTAGCAATTAATACAAGATTCATTTATTGCTCTTTATCAAATGAATATTTAAGCCAAAGTGTAAGGACTGCCGGTGAAGATCTTTAGGCTCAGGTAGGCTTGAATTGTTAAATTGCTGAATAATTTAAAAGAAAGATAAAAGGATGAGGAGGAGATGGAAGTACAAATAATGAACAGAAACACCACATATGTCAATTAGGTGAAACTGATTAGACATTTATTCTGGGTGCTCTAAGATAGATCCTAGAATTAATATTTAACTGCTCTGTAAATGGCTAATTAATTTCAGCAGTTAATCCAGCTCTCCCTCACAGTGCTGTCTAACAGCCTACCTTCTTCTCAGCCTCAGCCGCAGGTTGGGATCACACATGTCTTTACTTCCTCTCTAGACTGTGCAGTTTGTTCCATTAAAGTATCTCTAAGATGTTTCCACACTGTGAGGGCTCAGAAATGTTGTAGATGTGAGTTGCAGAGAAGCATGACAGTTCCCATAATTATTGCTCCTAATAATGTCATCTATGGAAAAGTTTTACTTTTTAGTAGCCGTCCAGTACTGAAAAGGAGCATTCAAAGGGTTACCACACACAGAGTATTTGTCTAATATTACTTCTGTCATTGTTATCATGTGCTGTTTTGATGTCACAAAAGTAAAATCTCATTTTTTCTATTTTTTTTTTGCTTGTTACTATCAACAATGGAGGACCTCTTAAATTCTTTATTTATTTTTCCCAAATGGCCTAGACTATAAAACTCTGGAAAGTTCTATAAAGTAAATATGCATATCATTGTGTGTGTGTGTGTGTGTGTGTGTGTGTGATTTATGTAGAGTTTAGTTTCTCACCATATTATATGACTTCTTTCCAAGTCATGGTTCTTTGTTCTCTTAGTATATATGTTCTTTATTCCTAAAACACAAGAATCAAGAGAAGGAAAGTACAGAATGAACATTGTCTCATTATCAGTTTGCAAAGGAGAAAAATATAAGTGTGAGAGATATGATCCGACCTGTGTTTTATAAACAGTATAATATACCAGATTTAGAATGGATTCAAAGCAATACATATCTGCGTCCAAAATAGCATTTTGGAAGCCAGTTCACTCACTTTATTCAGTGATCCGATAGATTTGGATTATGGTGGGCATGGGCAAAGACAGCTACATAGGGAAGGAAATTTGTGAAGCAATTGATAAGAAATCAGATGCTGAGAAGAAAATAGACTTTCAAACATCTGGCTTAGTTTCTAAGACAGAATGACTGCCGTGGGATGCTGCTCTTAACTGGCCTAAGGAGGGGAGTGGGATGCACTGTATTTGTCAGGTTCGCAATCCTGCTTGGCCATGTTTGAGGAGATACCTTGGGGTGGAATTGTAGAGGATGCTCCTCTGTCATAGGCACCTCTTGCCTGCTGTTGATTCTTTTGCATTATAGGGTGTTACATACAATTCTATATTACCTTCTGGTTATCAAACTCCACTTAAAATCCTCCCTGTGTATCTCTGCAGGCTGATTCCATGACAGTGTGAAGTGATGGAGTCCCTGACAAACTGTAACCGCCAGAGTTTGCAGCTAACAAGCCTCCCTGACTCCACCGTAGTCACTGCAGCAGCTGGGGGTCCCCTTGCTCCCCGGAAGGAGACGTCTCACTGGGTACAGCTGCACCTCCACTTTACTTCCAGCCTTTTGTATTATTTCTGAGATTTGGAAGAAGGTTCTACTTGTGGATAATCATTCTGGCTATTTCAAAAACCCAGCATCCATAAAAATGAATGAATATCAATTTTATCACTGGTACAGAACAACATTTGTCTTTCCGGGCCAGTTCTAAGAGATTTGTTGTAGGTAATTTCACTTTGTAAAGACGCCAAGTTCAAGCATACCAACAATGCAGGTGTCATTCTGTCTTCTTGTGTCATGGGGGGATGCTGGCCCTACACAGAGCCCCTGCAGGAGTAAACATTAAGTAACAAAAAATGTTCTGAGTGCATCGCTCATTGTAGATCCGGGAGCTCGACTCTGAGATGTCGTACTAGTTTTATTTTTCTGTCTGAATTTCTCAAATGGACAAACATTAAATCAGTAACTATCTTTTTGTGTAATTATGCATACTTATAGAAAATCTTGCGAAGTTTATGTTACGTGAATTGAGGAGTTTTAACAATAGAGTTATAGATGACTTCAAAAGTATTTGGCCCAATTAAATAATAGCATGAAAATTGAAAGGTAAGTAAATATACAGAAATGATCCTACTAAATGACAAAGTGAGTCTCAGAATCAATGGATATCTTAACCAATATTTCAAGTGAAAAATAAATGTATAATTCATCATTCCCTAGTTATCATTCAGTCAATCAACTCAATGTTGTCCGATAGAAAATTTTCCCCTTTCTTTGACATTTTTAAAGTTAAATATTGCCTATTTGGAATAAATTTCACTTAGGTAACCTTTTATGGTGCACAGGAACACAGAATGGTATAAATGTCAAGGAAAAAATAAACCTTTGTCTCTTTACCCAGACTTAACAAAAAATAAAGCTGTTATTGGTATGCATTAGTCAATGCAAAAATCTGCTTATATTCAAAATCATGAGCTACGAATAGCATCAGTAAGAAAGGTAATAATGTTAGCAATTAAAATGAACTAATATTAGTAAGAATCATATGTAGAGAGGGCAGAGATGTATTTGTCCTCTGTGAGTTCCCACTAGTGTCTTGTCTAATATCTTGAAAATGCTGGGTACTTAATAAAGTTGTATTGAATGATTGATAGTTTTAGTTATTTAATTACAGGCATTCCCATTTTTCCAGCATATTTCCCCGATAGGTTCATGATACTAATATAGTACCTCACGAATGGGAGTTGGCAAATTAGAGCAAATGCATGATACTTAATTCAGCTTCCTGACACTATTTAAATCAGAAACTGGTTAGCCGATATGACCATTCTTCTAAGCTTCAGACTCCTGATTTGGCTTCTGAAATATACACGATAATTTAACAGTAGAGCCACATATGTAGGTAGAAAAGGCAGAAAGGAAATTATTACATAGATCTTTTTTTATACTTACAACCAAACTGAACCAACTACATGATTTAATGTTCAAAGAACCACTGTACCTATAAAGCGAATCTACCAGTTAGGAGCAAACACACTGACTTTGGTACCATCTGGCTAGCCAGAGAATTCTACTTTATTACAGGTAGCTCTACTACCTGGTCATCTGTGAGGTTGAAATTGAATAATGCAAATGCTCTATTTCCTTTTCCTTTTCAGGCCTCAAAGTTCCTCATGTTTTCACTACTTTTCTTTCTTCGTTACCCTAGAACTTAAAATGTAAGCAAAAATCTACGATTCAATCGCAAAGGCTTAACTACCCTTATATCCGGGACTTTTCTTAAACCAAGGTGATTTGTTTAGAGTTGTACAAACAAGCAGAAAAACAGTGTTTAGAACGTCTATCTACACACATGTAGAGGTGAATAATACAGATATTTTTCTTTTACTAGCATTCATGAGCACTGGGTGGGTTTATCTAAAAGAGAATAAACTCACTTGATTAAAATGACTCGCACTGGTTAATCCGAGATTGATACACCAGTTTGATCTTATAAAGGCACTGATTTGTCTCATTGTCAGTGTAAACAACTTACTATTCCATGTGTCATAACTGCTACAGGATGCCGACTATGCTGCTATCTTCCATCTACAAATCAATATTTTTAGGAGAGCTTTATAAAAGGTAACAAACTGAATGTCTAGCTTATAATTTATTTGTAATAGTCTATTAAAATGGAAAAGGCATTAAAATCATTTTCTCAATAACAATTAGGGAAGGTATGCTTTTTTTCCTAAAATATGTCTTTAAGTGTAGAACATGCAAAATGTCATTTTTTTCATAGTGGCAATGAAAAGAGGACCTCTAAAATAATAGCAGGGAACTCTGAAATAAAATATTACAATCTTTCAAATCTACACGTGCGGCTGGTTCTTTTTCAGTAGAGCATAAACCTGCTGAGACATTTTAGAAGCAAATTTAAATCAAACATAACCTTTATCATATGGGAATATTATGATGGTTATAAATACTTATATACCAAAGGCAATTTAGGAAAAAAATTAGGCAATTAGTAACTCTCCTCATGTCTGAATTAATTAGGAGAAAATTCCTTATTTACCATAGCAACTAATTCTATTTGAAAATGTCTGACATACAGAGTTCTGAAAATAATATCAATAATTCCTATCCATCATTTTCAATGTCTATATTTGACATTCTATGCAGATGTTATTTGAAGCTCGTCATTAAATCTAGTTTTATACATATATTTTGAGGTTGGCATTAAGTCTTATAATTGTACCATCTATTTAAGAAACTAAAAGCAAAGACAGATGTACAAAGGAAAAATCAACCATCATCAAAAGTTCACTATTTAATATTATTAGAGGTAGAACATTGTACCATCCCTCTGGGAAGATTCTTATGTTTGAGAGTATAACAGATCTGGGAATAACAACAATTCATTATATTGACCATTAATGTAACAACTAAAAATGGATGGATGAAAGCAGTGAACAAAGGAAACGTCAGGTTCCATCTGATTTTAAGCAGGATTGATCAGAGGGAAAACAGATTTTTAAAATTGAAAAAGAAAATGCAGCCACATACTGGTTGGGCAATCTTTAAAATTTTATTTATTATTACTATACGTGCTTGGGATATATAATGACTACTCTCATCATGGGTATCTGGTGCATGTACATGTACATCTTAATTTTTTGTGCCCCTTTCCCTTTCCCTCAATCTCTTACTCTTCTCCTCCCACTCAATCTCTTGCTCTCCTTCCAGTCTGCAGTAGATCTAGCTCCCTATTTCCTTTTGCTTATCTTTTATCTTCCTATACGTTGGATTTCTGATCTGAGAGAAACCAAACAGTATTTAAACTCGTGTGGCTGATTTATTTCACTAGATGTAGTAACAAAACCACTACTCAGTTTGTTTAAAATCCAGGTAAATGAGTTTACTAAGGGATCCAAATTTTCTCTGAGTATTAGCTTTGTGCTCACTGAGACACAATACCTGACACTCACAATTTATAGGAGTAGGAGGGAGGTTTAGTTGGGCTCATGGCATCAGGTGATTCAGTCCATGGTGAGCTGACTCCAAAGCAAAAATATCATGGCAAAAGGATGTGGTGGAGCCCAGTTGCTTAGTTCTTGGCAGCTGGGAAGCACAGCAGGGAAACAGTGACAGACTGGAGGAGGTAAGGGGAGGATATAGGACCAAGGTCGCGCTTCTATGACCCATGAAGACATACCCAGAAGTGTGCTCTACTCATACCCTGGGAGGCTCCCAAGCAAGTCAACACAATCAAGTTTATCCATCACACTCAGTTTTAAATACGGATCTTGGGCTTGTTCAGGAGCTTTTACACCAGGGTCTTTACCAGAATCCCTCGTGGCACTTTTCAGTAATATGCAGGTTGAGACTCCACCTTAATTGGTTTCCTTGGAACAGCTAAGCCAAATAACTGTCTAGTGAGACTTACTTTTTCCCTGGGAAGTGTCTCAGGTAATGAGATTAGGAATATAAGGAAATTACTTTTCCATTGAAGAAAATCAAAATGATTTCTCAAATACTAAAATCTTCTTATCAAGTCTTAGGTTTAATGTGAAGTTCTTAAAGGAGCAGAAAGGAGTCAGCCCGAAGCATTAAGCAGAGCAAAGTCTCTGGAAGGGCCGATTGTAGCCAAGTCTGTTGTGTCCCCTTGACCTGAAGTGCACAATTAAAGTTAGAGTCTACAACATTAGGAAGGGAATGAAGTTTAAACTGGGGAAAATAAACTTTTACTCCTTCTAGACGTCAATTGTCCAATAGTCAAAATGAAGAATGTCAGCTAAGTGCCCTTAAATTTCATTCCTACTTCTAAAAATCTAGGAGCTAAAATGTTATATTTCTTTAAAGAGTGTTTCTCTTTTTATCTAGTTATCTTTAACAGTTGGGAATATATTTAGCTATTATTTTAGTAAGTCATGGACATACACAATAAAATCACACTTGAATGAGAACCATGCAATTCATATGCATCTTCTCAAGCCACGTTCAGTGCAGAACCTGACCGCCTGGTATATGGACCTCGACTTGAAGTTCAGGTAGCTGCAGGGGCATGTTGTAAAATGAATAAGCAGCCCGCTTTGTAAACTCAGTCCTATCAAATCATAGCAACCCTCAGACACGGCTTTCAAAATATGAGAAACAGTTGCAAAAATTTCCTCTTTCTGTCTTAACTTACTAAAACCTGGAAACCAAAAACCGTCTTTCAATTATGCTCTTTCTTTTTCCACATGAGCATGCCAGGATCACTTGAGAATACAGTTTTCCATTTATCTGCCCAGAAAAGTCAATATGTATCTCTCCAGTTGTGGAGGGATTTACAGTAGAACAGATTTTCATTTTCTCCTTGTATTTTACTTTATCTTAAATTTCAGAATGCATCTTACTTTTGTAAATTCAACCTTGTACAATTGAATGACTGGCTCTGGGTAAAACAAAACAGCTTTGTTCAAAAATAGAAAATGGGAGGACGGAGGTGTGAGGCCCACACTGTGTTCTGCTATGTGAGATGTCCAATGCTCAGATGCTCATACATTTCAGTGATTCTGGGCATAAGTTTCTTTGGCAACTCACTGCAGAGCATCATGGAAGATATAATCCATTGCCTGCCCTGGAGAAAGTCACAACTTTCAAGAATAATTAGACAGTCATGTAAAATATTCCATGGAAAGATGAGATCTAAATAATTTTATGCCAGAATAATAAGAGATGTTTATAAAATGGTGATTCTTCCCATACCATAGGAGACAAGATATTAAAAGAACCCTCCAGAAGGAGAAAATGGGTTAACTAACCTAAAAAAGAAGAGATAATAAAATGTTTTAAAGTAACTATAAGTGTTTTATAATCACTAATATAATATTTGAAGTTATTAATAGTGACTGCTGTATTCTTCTTATCTGTTTAGTAGCTAGGTTTCAGAATCTTTTCTCAGGCATGCCAAGGTGCTAACTGTTACGATATGGTGGGATTTGTCTTTTCTGTTGGGCCTAGTTGTCCAGTCCTTTCTGAGCCCCCCAGGAGCCCACCCCATCTCACCTGAGGATGCGCAACCCCACCCCTGAGAATAGCCTGGCTCTGCTGCTCCCAAGAAACCAGCTGGTTTTCGGGACATGATTGCTGAGATCCATTTTTAATATATAGGCTTATGTCAGAGCACAGAGTGGGTGGCTCCTCCTCTACTGAGTCAGACATGTTTTCATACTTACTCAGCCCAGCTAACACACATTAGCCCAAATTACAGACGCTTGTGTATCTAGACAGGCTGCAACTGAGTAATCCTGGAAAGGTGATTATTAAATACTACAACAGCTCCCAAATTTGACACATTCTCCAGCCCACACTCTGTGATCTGACTGATGGGTGGAAACAGAGAGTAAAGGCACCGGTACATACTATGTTAAAGAACTATTTTAACCTTGGATTTCCAACATAATTACATTGATGGATTGTCAAATCCATGGATGATGGATTGACTAATTATTAAAAGATCAGAAGCAAGAACAACTATCAGATTATGAAAAAAGTTATTTTCTCTTATTTTGCGCCATACAACATTTTTCTTAATAATACTTAAAATTGCTTTTTTCTTGTTCTAAATGAGCTCTGCAGGTACTCTAAAGATTAAATTTTAAACAGTGATGCACAGAGTCACATAAACACTAAATTACATAAGAATACGGATGGGCCCTGCAGAAGACCTGCTGTAAGTGGTTGTTCTCACACAGCACAGAGTAGAATATTGATAGACTAACTACTAAGCCACAGAGGGCACGTTCATAAGTGTCCAAAAGGCTGGCGAATAATTACCAAAGATGCCTTTTACTTTATGGACTATGGTTCTTCCTATTGAAATGCTTAAAAGAAAAAGATGCCATTCATAGTGCATGCTGTGGTAGCAAATAGGAGGTAAATCCCAGTCCCCAGTGAAGTACAGTGATAAAATACACACTTGTCCTGTGTTCTGTGCTGGAAGAGAGAGAAGGTTAAAGCAGATAAGCTGTAAAAAGAAACAGTGCAGGACTTTCTCTCAATGAAAAAGCTGTAAAGATTCATTATAAGGTTTTGCTGAGATGAAATCTACACGGTAATACATAAAGGTTTTGCTGAAATGAAATCTACACAGTAATACATAAATAAGAGCATTATAGAATGGATGGCTTCACAGGAAAAGATTTCCTTTTCTTCCTTTCTTTTTCTTTTCTTTTCTTTCTTTCTTTCCTTTGTTTTTGAGATAGGATCTTGCTATGTAGTTCAGGCTTGCCTTGAACTCACAACAATCCTCCTGTCTCAGCCTCCCAAGACTGGAATTACATGGGTTAGCCCCCACACCCAGCTAAGATTTCCATTTTGGATGAAGCTAAAACCACCTCTGCAAACAGAGGCCAGGAGTTTTATTGGGTACCAATCAGAGAGAACAGAGAACAGTCAGATTTTCTTTTTTGAACTTGATTTGTAAGAAGATTAGTGCAAGATACTCAAAAAATCCCTTTCGGTGGAAAGTGCTAGGTGGATTATCACACATTATGAACACATCAGTGTTGAATTTGTACCACGTACCAGCCACTATACAGGGCATGATCAAAATATGCACTGAATGCTTACATTTTAATTCTCCTTAAAATACTCCCTGACACTTCAAGCACATTTATCCCATTGTTCTTGAGATTTTCTGAAGTGGCCCTAAAAGTCATTTTTTATGAATGTCTTTATGAGGTGTAATCAAAAATATGGTGAATACTGTTGTCAAGCGCCATCCAAAAGAAAGGCAGGTTCCTAAACACTGTGCCACATGTCCTAATCCACTTCAACAGATCTGGCACTATGCAACTTCTGGCTCTTTCCCACAGTCAAAATGACCATGAAAGGTAAAAGTTTTCAATCAGTTCAGGACACTGAGGCAGCCAGGACAACACAACTAAAGACACTTCTGAAAAAGCACTTGCAGAACTGCTTCAGAAAGTGGCAAGAATGATGGGATCAGTGTGTTCAAATCAAAGAGGAGCACCGCGATGGGGATTAATGGCAATATGGCTCTTACTGTAATAATTTTCAAAAAATTTAAACATTCTCCATCTTTTTCGATCACACTTTGTACTTGGGTCCAAGACTATAGTGGTAAACAGATAACACATACTCTACACAAACATAAAAATACACATTACCGTGTTCACATATGTGTTCAAAAGATAGGTGGATGGACTAGCACCAGCCAGGGTATAAAACAAAAGAGAAGGCTTCTTTTTCTATATCCTACACAGCAAAGTTTTGAGAGGAGAATCCACATTCTCTTACTTCTACTTATTGAAGTCATCTCAAGTTGAAGTATTTAAATGATACTTTTAGCATTGCGTGTGTTAAGATGAATTTATCACCTTTGTGTATCTGTTTTTCCTACATTTTACATCTCTGTTATTATCGATATTATTCATCAAGTTACCTAATCATAAATCATTGAGTCTGCATTATCTCCTTGCTTGCCTACACCATCCAAATGGTCTCTAGATCCTTTTGATCCTATCTGTTTACTGTCTCTTCAATGCCCCTTTCTCATCATTTCTACTGTTGCTGCTAACAAATAATCTATTAGTTCTAAAATTGTTTAACAATTTTCCAGGACTTTAAAGAAATAATCCAAATTTCTTTATTTAGCCTGCAAAAATTTTCATGCTTATCTCCCTACTGACACAATGAGTTCTTTGATTCTCCCCACCCTCTTAGGCCTGAATATGTGAGCAGTCTTTCCTTACTAATGGCACAAAACTTCCTATCCATTTATTTTTTGATCTTAAATATTACCTCTTCTAAATAAATATAAATAAACAGCCTTTACCACCATAAGTCACTTGCTTTTAATATGCATATATATTTTAGTATTTATATAACATTGAAATTCTATATTCTAAACTCTGTCAAGATTTTAAATCTAAATTTCCTTTGATGGGATTATTGCACGTAATAAATCTGCTGGTGTTAAAAATATGCTTAATTAATAACAGTACTTAGTTGTAATTAATTAAAATGGTTATAATTAAAATATGGCTATAATAATTAAAAATAAAATATTGACAGGGACGGAAGCATTCCACACTATGGTTTGTAACTTGGAGAAAACTTTTTCTCCTCTGAGCCAGAGGTTAATTGGGTCATTTTATTTCATATTTACATAATTTAATAATCAAATTTGGCTCCTAAGAACATGAAAATTAACATAAGAGAAAGACGTGGCCTGGATATAACCACTGATGAGACTTCGTTAACATTGCTTCAGTGAAGCCTCTGTATATTGAATATTTATTTTTACATTGATTGATATTATTCTAGAAATTCTTTCTAGCTTCATCATAGTACTTAAGGAATCATCTCTATTGGTTTAAAATTGCTTACCATATTGACAACACAATTTGTCAGTCACACTGTCCAGATCCTAGATGGCTAAAAATAATGTCAAACTTACCCAAGAGATCTTTATGTTTCTAGCATCTTACACATTAGACCTCCTAAACTACTGAATGTCAGGTAGCTGAAATCTTTGGATAATTTATGTCATTTCTGTTTTTTTTTATTTCTGTTTTTGTAGATTCTGCACAGAATATCTTTAATGTATATTCTGTGAAGAAGTATAATACGACTTATAGACAGATAATAGATATTCTAATTTCTTAATTAACATTTTTGTATAGTTATCCATTTAGTTGGTTGTAAACCCTCAACACATAGTCTGAGTAGCAAAGCAAGACTACAGGGCTGGTCAACCCAAAGTTATGACAGTTTATTAGATGCACAGTTAAGCATGGTCTATTCAAATACCTAGGTCAGTCACGCCGTAAGAGTAAATTACAAATATACAATTACACATATATTAGATACTGTTTCTAACCTTCAGAGAATATAGATGTTTTGTTCTGTATATTTCAAAATGTAAATAGGAAGGCTGGTAAGTTTTTAAAAAATCAAAAGAATGAGCACAGTTGATTATATGTCTAAAAAAGGTTCTTTCTTAAAAATATTATCTAAATCAAATAATATTTGAATACTATGGATGAGTAGGTCTATGTGACATAATAAATGTTTAACATGCCTAGTTTTATTTTCTTTTATTTAACCTTCATTGCGTGTATGGATACAATAATTCATATACTTTAAAGAAAATTAATGTTCTTAATGATTCAGATACTTTTAAGAAAATCGAAGCCATGAATTAGTGCAAGAAAAAAAATCACATTTCTTTTGTAGGGGGTGTCTTTATATTCTGTTTTTTCACTTGTTTAAGTTTTAATGTAATATAAGTAGATAGTAATAAACATTTGAATGCATGATTTTATGGCTTATACAACAGCTACCTATAGACTAAAACCTAAAATCCTTAAGATACACATACATTTGGTTGCCCAATTTGAATTCATGTAAGGAATTCTGGCTACTTTTTCTTGAGATCCTCAGGCTCCAGACACTCCTGAAGTTGCCGGAAGACACAGTAGGATTCCACAGCATATAAACACAAACCGCTTGCCTATTGGAAGGAATCACACACCACCACCCCACACACCCAGAGTAGAGCCCTGGCCTTCCTTTTATGGGGCAGATCAGATGTTACTTCCTCCATCAAACCTCCACTAAATCTTTTGAGGAGCAAGCTACTCTTTTCTTTATACATAAACAAATTCTATACATCATTTTTATGGAATTTATTACATTGCATTGTAATTTTTTGTTGAGATCTGTTTCCTCCTTTAGAGAATAAACTCTTTCTGCTTTGGGAGCCTGTTTTATACCTCTCTATATCTTCTAAGTGCGTGGCTGCGCGTAGGGCCTTCAGTCGCTGCTCTACAAGGACATAATTCAGCCTGGCACACATGGGAAGCAACAGAAAAGTCCAGCACTCAGCTCTTGTCATAGACCAGGGCACTGCTAATGCTTTTTAATATGGAAGAAAAATCACTCGGAGACATGAACACCCGCATTTTCCTGTCAGTCGCACTAATGTTTGCATTAAATCACCACTTTACACCCTGCTTTATTCATATCTAATGAATAGGTTAATTGTGCCGAATCTCTGGTCAGCAGAACACGGTGTGATTTACCTTAACAATGTGAAAATACTTTTTTTTTTCATAAATATTCCTAGGATATTTCTCCATTGTGCATATAATTCATGCTGGAGAATAGAATCACAGAAGAACTATCATCATAAACAGCATTATTAGTGATGAGCTGAACTTAATTTTCCTAGCTATCATTCGAAATGGATTTAAAAAAACCTTGAAGGACTTTTAAGCTTGGAAGCAACCAGATCTGTTAGAAGCTGCTGTGGTTATTATGGATGTTTCCATAGGACTGTTTTCAAAAGGTCCATGAAATTTTAATTTACTTGAAAAACTAAAATGTAGAGTTATTTGTTTTGACATGTTTAATCACTTTTCCGTTTTAAAGCTAAACATGAGAAATCGCTAGAGAAAGTAAAGGAGAAGACGATGCCAGCATGAGCAGAAAGAAATGAAAGATTTGCAAATGAAACTTCACATTATTAAATTGTCATTTAGCTGCGGTGCTTTTATTACTTCTTTAGGAAGGAAAGGCATATAAATTGTTTTTGTTATTGCTGATTTAATGTGAAATTATTAAAGCACTTTAAAAAAATATCACCACAATGTCTCAGTATGTGCTACTAATTGAATTACTAATAATGAACACATCAATATGAAATGCAAAACTTGAATTAAAGTTTAATAATTTATCATGGCTTTTCTGATAAATAGGACACACTTCCATCGGGATGGAGTAAAAGTATATGAAACTCATTCATTTAACTCACTCATTTTATTGGTTCCTCCATTTACCTAAGTGTGTTATGCTGGTTTGGGGACAGTGAGGAACCTGTGGTGTGAAATCTGATTCTCAAAGAATTTATATTAGTGCTAGAGACAAAAAGGAAACAAATGAAAATCAGCAAATGACTTATTACTAAAAAATCAACAATAAAAGAAACGAACAGCATGCGATAATAGGAAACACATCAGCCTCACACGGAATGGACTGCTAAGAAAGAGTGCTGTCGAGGCGGCGCTGGGAACTGGCGGATGAGAAGCCGGAGCCCTGAGAGGTGCTCGGAAGGACGGGGTTGGGCCACGCCTGGCCTCTCTCCAACAGCTGCACTTGTTTAGTCAGCCGTGGTGTCTTCCTCCTATCTAGAAGCCTCTCCATCCTCATCCTTTTTTTTTTTTTTTTTGGTATAATATTCACATCAAAATTGGGTCTCAGCGAAGAAGATATGAAATTTCTTGCAGAAATATTTACATTTTAACAGAGATCAAAACCTCTATTGATCACCATGGGAGGAAATAATCTGTAACGTTCATGTTTACTATATCAAGTACTCGGCATACTTTGGGGACATGGAGAGTGTGAGAGGCAGGTTGCTCTTGGCTGTGTAGAAATGACACTAATTAGGCTGTAACTGAAGGTCAGTCTTATGGCCAATTTCTAGAAAATATTTACTTTCTGGAGCTTCTCACAGGACACCAAAGAGTCATGCCCGAAGACAGGATGGAGAGTGGAGACAGATGTGTTGATGACACGGTCTTTATGGTCTTAATTAACTAATTAATTCGCTGCTCTTTTTTCCATATAAGGCACAGAGTTTTGTGGTGCCAAAGACAGCATGTGGCTGTGCCCATGCTAGTGTCAAAGTAAAATAAAATCTCCTTTGGAGGGAAGTGCTGCCAAAATTACTTCAATTTAAAAAGAAAAATACTTGCAATAAAACTATCCCGCAATGGTTCACCACAGGATGGGAAAATATGCAGGGTTGGTCCAGTTATTGAAGCTCAGATGTAGAGAAGAACTGTGAAGATCACACGATCCAAGAACAGAAATCTTTTCTACTGTATCCTTGAGTCTCCTTGGTAGTCCTTGACCTATCCTTGGGTTGCCTCCTGAAAAGAGCTGCTCCTTTCTCCCTCACTTCTCAAGATCCTTCCGAGGCTCACATGAGGGATATCCATGGGAGCACTGTGAAGGGTTTGAAGCACAGTGTGGCTCTGCAGGGCATTTGCAACGCTACAAACCCAAGGAAAATCAGACGAGACTTTCTGAGATAAGAGCAAAGACCATTTTAATATATCTGGGAATTTTGTATTGATTTTTCTCAGGTGAAGACAGAAAAGCATTATGAAGCTTGTTAAAATGTCAGCGATGAGGACAAGGCATTAACTTTTAGGTTACTTAGTTTCTGTGCATTTGTTCATTTACTGTAGGTAGAGCTGATTCACCTAAGTCATCATAGAAGATGTTCTGGGTCCATCAGTTCATATAATATCAAAAGTGGCAACTCAATGTGATTTTTACATATCAATACCTCAAAACACACATATGACAGTTTTAGTCAGATAGTGAAATATGGCCCTCTCATTGAAACTTATCGTTTTATACTTAGCTTTGTGATGTCAGGTATGTGGCTATGAAAGCGATGTTCTCCTTTACCACCTGGTGGTGTCAGACTCTACTACAGAAGTGTCAGAGAAAAAGAGGAATGTGCAGGGAAAAGAAGGGACTCTTTCCTTCCTGTTTACTTTTCTGTTCTTGTCACTGTTGCTAAAAACATGGCCCTTTACTCCTCGTACGTGCAACTGGTACCACTGTTACTTGGTTTGTGTTTCTAGATTTCCCCATACTCTGGGTCCAGCAGCAACACATGATCTGGCACTTGGATTACAGTCAGACCCAGGTCTTCCGGGTCTCTCTCCTGGTCCCTGAAGCCATCAACAAAGTGGGACAATGTTACCCTCTTACTTATCCCTTTCCCCACTAGCGCTTGTACTCCTATTCCCACTACACATGCTGCAAGTTAGGAATTACAGACTATGTATTACCATATATATAGATCATAGAATATGCTAGCCTAACCACGTGTGTGTTGTTCTGGATAGCACACAATACATATTATATATTTGCTTCATTACGCCTAATATCATTGTCTACATGAATATTCCTTACCAATGCTTGTTCTTGTATTTATGTTGGGCATGAAAACTTTTTCAGTGTTATTACATCCAATGATTGGCTGTCAGTCCTTCTGGGTTTCAGCAGGTCAGTGCAAGCATATCTTCTCCTTGACATCATTTACTTCTTGAAATCCACTTTCTTAGAAGAGCAAGCCTTGCCTACTTTCTTTCTTCTATGCAACACATCCAGTCAATCAAGGCATCCAGGATCCAACTACTTCTCAAGACCTTAGTCCATCTTTTCTACTGCCGTGCAGTCAGCTCTCTCCTGGACTTGATACTTTTTTTCCATTTCTATACCTGAATTCTAAACTCTCCTTTGCAACACAGAAGCCAAAATGACTTTTAAGATGTGACAATGATGATGTCACTTCTCTGCTCAAACCCTTTAGCTGCTTCTGATTTCACTTGGAGAAAAGGCAGAGTCTCCAAGGTCAGCTGTCTGGTTGGAGCTAATTCCCACGACCACCTCTTCCTTCCCCCAGTCTTCATGCTGTTTCTGGACACAATAACTTCTTTGTTGTGCATCAAACACTCGAGTCATGTTCTGTCTTTGGGTCTTCACTTTGGCTTTCTTGTCTGTCTGGAATGCCCTTTCCCCAGACATCCACTTGGTTCCCTCCTTCACTTGTTAGAAATTCTCTTGTCAGCTTCATTGTGAGGGTGATCTTGGTGCATGTGATACTGTGAGATGCCCACCACACCCACACTCTCAGTCTCCCCCATCTCTCTCCTCCATCTTCTGACATGCTACACAATTTTTTACATACTTTATTTGCATTGTTTCATAAGATATTATTTCTGTATGGTTTGTTTCTCGAGAGTTTGTGTGTTGGTGCCCAGTGTACCAGGATTAACATGTGGCGGAACCTTTAAAAGGCAGGATCTTGTGGGAGATGGTTCAGTCATTGGGGTCACACACTCAGAAAGGGTTAATGGAGCTCTCATCAGACTGCAGTTAGGTCCCACAAGAGAGGTTATTAAGGAAGAGCAAGCCTGGCCTCACTCCCTCTCTCTGGCTTCTGGTCTTGCCACATGATCTCTCCCTTTTGTGAGCAGCCCCACCACAATGAGCCCCTGATCCCAGGTAGAAAAAAATGAAACCATTCAGTTTTGGAAATTTAGTTTTTGAAACTGTTAGTGAAATAAGCCTCTTTTTTAAAATAAAGTATCTGGCATCAGATACTTTGTTATAGCAATGGAAAATGGATTAATACACATAATGCAGACCGAATGATGTATAAATATTTGTTTATAGAAGGAGTATAGAAACTTATGCAGCCATTTAATACTCTCTAACCATCTCTGCTTCCCTCAGTCAGCTTCCTACTGTTCTATGGAGGAGACACTAATATACCTATCTTCCTTATGACTTTATTTCCTAAAAAAGCTTCCCTTCTTTCACCCAGATGAGTTGTAAATATACTCTATGGGGCTCTACTTAAATCCTCTATGTCTGGTACCTTCTTCCCTGTTTTCCACTGGTGTACAGTGATTTTTGGGGTCTCAGTTTGGAAAGTCAGCATGGATCAAAAGAGAAAGCCCAGAAAGGGGCACCACATGACTTAGCCTGCTCTAAAACCTGTTGGGACATAATGGTGTAACCCTGGGGTGATCTCTTAACACCTGAGCCTTTATATTCTCATTTGTAAAGGAACAGTAGAATAATCTGATTTCTTTTGATTCTCATTTTGTATTACCTTAAACACAATTTAAGTACAATATCCCTGCATATATTTTCTAGTGATTCAACATTAAAAACTTGTGATTTTTAAACTTCATAACGTTTTCTAAACTCACGAATTCAGCATCCATTCATTTACTTATCTCCCTGATTTTGTGTTGCCAATTGCCTCAGGTATGGACACCATCCTCTTTATTCCCACATGACCACGATCAGTAATGGTGACTTCATCATATTGAACAGCCTGCTGTGTCTAAGGGCCACTTACTGTACCTTTCTCATCATTTCATACTGAATTCAGGGCTGGCCTGGGAGGAGAGTACTAGTAGCACCTTCATCATCCAGTTTTACAGGTGAAAAACCTTTGCCACAGACAATAAGTAGTTCACAGATATTTAACTACAAGCTACATATGAACCTCACCATTCAGGACTTAGCGCCCATATTCTTAACCACCACAACCTATCACTCCTCACTAACCGATTTAGTTAATTAGGTAAATTCAAGGCAGAGAACAGAATCAGTGAGTAAGTACTACCTTTTTCTGTTATAAACCTATTTGAATACAACCAGATGTTGTTTCCCAAACTCAACTCATCTCTTGTGTACATGAATCACTATCATTGTTACTAACTGTTTATTCAGGGGACTGAGTATGTTTGCTTTGTCACTGATCATTAAATTCAAAACATAAATTTGGGGGCAATTCTTCCTACTATTTCCTACTAGCAAAATATGGGGTGGCAAGGTTCTTCCATTTCTGCATGAGGGAAAAGAATTGGGATGCATAAGTCCATCCCAAATTCAAAACTGACAAGGAAGCTTCCCAAAGACAGTTTTATTTCCCAGTTAGTACATGCAAGCCAAAAAAGACAGACCCAGCTGCTCATCCCAGCTCCGGGATCTGAGTGATTGTTTAGCAGGAGTGCAAACATATTGGCCCAACATGTTAAAAAAAAAAAAATCTCAGAAAGGGACCATCGTCTTTTGGATGGGCAAGCAAAACTGACTGCCAACTACACACTGAATGGAAGTTATGTTTTATGTGTGCATGGTTTTTGTTTTTTTGTTTTTACCCTTTAGCAAAAGCTTTCCATAAAATTTCTGGCAAAGAAACAAAACAATTTTGTTTACCCAGGTGAAAGTGAAGTAAAGAATAAAAGTGCTAAACTTAGGCCACTAAATTAGATTTTTTTTTTTTGCTCGAAAAACACAGATAAGACATAAACATTTGAGTTATCATTTCTAAGTGAAGTTATTTCAAGGGATCACTAAGAAAAAGGATAGTTTATATTTATTTCAATTTGGCCATTTATTATTCAGCAGCTTGGACATGAGATATATGTGACTTTATTATCATTTTATCTGCCCATTTCTCACATTTTTTCCACTGTCTAACCTTACAAAACAGTAACTATGTTTCCACTCATCAGCCTCCTTATATCGTTTTTTTTCTTATTTTTCCTTGGTTTTACTTATATTTTAATTTTTTTCTTGCTTTTGCAACAATTGCTATTTCTTCATTATTTTTTCACTAGCACAGGTTTAGGAATTGAGGCAAATTTATTTCAAGTACCAACTTTGCTACTGTAGAGGTTGGATAATTTGTGTGACCTTTTAAAGCTCTGACTTCCTCTTTTGGAAAGGACAATCATACGGATTTTAGGATTTGTTGCGACAATTATGTGAGGCAGCATATATCAAGCACCTAATATTCTTCACATACTGCTCCTTACTGAATGTTAGTTTTACGCTGTTAGATTTCATGAAAAAAAAAATCTATATCGGCTGATATTCTGTTTCTTTGTAGTCCTTTTGGGTTCCTGAAAGGTTTCACTTTCTTCTGTCATGTCCCACCAAGAAGTAGCCAAAGTTTTCCAATTCATTTTCCTTATGATGCCATACCTCTGATTACTCTCTTTTAAAAACATTATTTCCACAATTTTGAGTATAGTTATTGTGACATCTCACAGGGAGTGGGGAGAAGAGGGTTAAAAAGGACTAGACAAGATCGATATTGATATATATATCAATTGTTTCCATTTTCTGAAGAGCATTATTAGGAAATATTAGTTTTTTTTCTATTTAACAAAGTGCTGTCTGTTTTGTCTACATCTTCCACAAGGTCAGTAAGCAGATGTTGTGACAGAAGTTTCACACCACTTACAGCTCCACCTGCACAATGACAAATTCTAAGTTGCACAGTATTGTGCAGCTGCTTACTCAGGTTAATTATGTTTCACCTGCCCATGAGTCTTGAGTTCCACCTCTCTTTCACGCTTTAACAAGCTATTGCCAAGGGGTGATGGGCCTACCTTTTAAATATTTTTCATACAAACCGGGTATATGGAAAAATCAACCAATAACAAATGCTGGCGGGGATGTGGGGAAAAAGGAACCCTCCTCCACTGTTGGTGGGAATGTAGACTGGTCCAACCGCTGTGGAAATCAGTGTGGAGATTCCTCAGAAAACTACAACTGGAGGTTCCATTTGACCCAGCTATTCCCCTACTGGGGATCTTCCCAGAAGAATTAAAATCGTCATACCACAGGGATGTATGCACAACCATGTTCATAGCAACACAATTTGTAATAGCTAAGTCTTGGAAACAACCTAAATGCCCAACAACCAATGAAGGGCTAAAGAAATGTGGTTTTTCTACACAATGGAGTACTAGACAGTCATAAAAAGGATAAACTAGAGTCATTTGTATGTAAATGGATGTTCCTTGAGAACATACTTTTAAGTGAAATAAATCAGACACTCGTGAGTACACATCGAATTGTCTCTCTGATATGAAAAACCATAACTGTAAATAAGGACAAAGAGGTGTAATAGATATTATATAAAAGGAAGATAATATACAAAGGAGAGGAGTACTAGAAAGAAAGAAGGGGAAAAGCAGAAAGGCAACAAAGGAAAGAAAAGGGAAAGGGAAAATATAGAAAATTACCAATAAACCTGCTGTAAATAGGGAGGGAGGGAACAGAGGGGAGGGGTGGGGAAGAGTGGGGAGAACCAAGATGCATCATGTACAGGTACAAAATAAATGTGATGAATGCCACCATTATATGTAAAATGTACCAATACATGTTCTTGGTTTAAAATAAAAAAAGAACAAATAAATATTTTTCAGTGCCTGAAACATCTCACCATCATCGCAGGTAACACTGCAGGTGAGACTCTCACTACTCATACCTGGACTCTGCAGCAGTTTCTGCTTTGTCTTTCTTTCCCTACTCTTGCTTCTTTATCATCTCACTCTGTAATCTATTGTCTATTGTAATCTATCTATCTGTCTATCTATCTACCTATCATCTATCCAGCCATCCATTATCCACAAAGAAAGCAGAGAGGTCATTTAAAAATAAGATCATATCACTTCATTGTGCAGAAATTTCTCAATGACTTTCTATTCTAACTTCTTACCATCGCTCATCAGACCTCTCCAAAACAATTTCTTCCTTCTTGCCCCTTTTTCTATTCTTCATACAGTCACCAGCCTTCAAGTCAGAGGGCCTGTATTTAGATCTTCTTATCCTAGTTTGACTCTTTCTTATCTTTTATGTCTAAGCCTAAATTTACTACACTCTATCTTTACCATTTGATTTTTTGTCTTTTTCCTTCATAGTTTCTACTGTAACCTATAAATATTTTATACCTTTATTTATTACAGTGAGGGCCCAATCCTGAGTGCTGTATATATTAGATACTCAGTATAGGATGATGATGACTGAGAAGAGAGACTGGGTGTCTGTGTATGCAATCAGCAGGGAAGAGTGAAATTCTGAGGGGAGGATCATCATGAAGGACAATGATCTCCTCTCCCCCTTGGCGTACAGTTTCTTCGAAGAGGAAGCCGTGAAGAAAATGATCTGCAAACTCATGGATGCTAGTTATGACTTTTCTCTGTTCTAAAATTCTATTTCTTTTAGCAGTAATAGAGTTACATTTTCATATCACCTGAATCTAATATTGATGATCAACTATTTGGGCCATTTAGATAATTACTGCCTGCATCCCACCAGATCCTCACACTGACATGATGCGATTGTGCTTGTAAGTGACAAAAATGGAAGGATGAAGGTGGGGAAGGGAGGTACAAGACACATCGAGTATTTAGGAAAACTGAGCTTGGAGTTTATAAAAAAAAAAAAAAACAACACAAAAGATAAGGACAGGAAGAATATTTAACAGTGTATCCTGGGAGAACTCTTTCATGATATTGTCCTGACCACAGTAGAGAAGAATCTATAGTCTTTATTTTGTTCCACAGAGAAAGCAAAGGTGAAGTTAAAAGGACAAATCTGGGAGTTTTCAAAGCATGTTGATTGGGAGAGGAAAAGAGGAAGCCACAACAACATACAACAAAATGATAAAGCGATTAAAAACTCTCAACAGACCAAAAAGGGACTTCGGGAATCAGCTTGTCTGAACTTGTTAACTTGTTATTTACCTGAGGAAGAAGTATTTCACAGGGTGTGCATCCTCCGGAGCATAGCTGCAGAATACCCTCAGACTGAGGTTTGCAGCCTTAGCACTGTTGACACTTAGGGTTAAGATAAGTCCATGGCAGGGAGATAGGGGTTCATGCTCTGTGCTTCGTGGGCTGTTTAGCACAATATTTGCCCTTTCCCCACTAGATGCTGGTAGCAGCCTGTCATCCACAGCCGCACTTCACCCAGCTATGACAACCAAAGACATCTCCAGGTATTGCCCCAACACTATGGGGTTCTGGATGATCCCAGTACTTTAGCAGATCTGGCCCTGAGATTTCTTCTTTCCACTTGGCTTTATTACTTGGTTATATGGCTAAATTAAAAATAAACAATAATTAGAAAATTGGAAATTATTATTTTTTTGTTGCTCAAGTGGTAAATGTTTGAGAAAAGGCCATGAAAGAAACCAAACTCGAAGTACTGGATGAGATACCATTCTGACTTGTTTAATGTCATATCATCTTACTGACTCAATCTTCTGTATTCTAAATCATTCAAATGTGGCAAATGGAGACATCAGAACACTCTATTAGAAAAAGAATTGTTGAATGCTCAGGTTTTTACTTCATTAGAGATAAAAGGTTTATCTTTTTAAGTACTCACACACACCCACGCACCCCCTGCACAATCACATAATCTCTATCAGCTACATGGCATTGCTGGGGACCAGCTCATTCTCATTGTTAATATCCTCATTCTTCAGTGTTTCCAACAGGAGGCCACTGGCTAGTCTGGATAATAAATTGCATTGTGTATTACAAAATTGCTATAGGCAGAAAACAACAGGCAGAGAGCACCCTCTCTTCCTTTTAGTTTCCCAAGGGAAATATTTCTCGGTGTCTATATAGCTATTTATTTCTCTCATCAAGCAATTTATGAACAACCCATTTGCTACATATGCCTATGGCACTGATTATCCAGCATGAAATAGGAGACAGTAGCTTTATGGGTAGAAAAGGTTGGAAACTCACCTGCTAATGCATGTACATATGCAACCCGGATGTTACACTTCCCTAAACAGAGTGTCATTATAAAGACTATGGGAAAAGTAGACACGGTATTAGCTGTGTTTTCCCCACCACCGCTGAATACAGGTGGCCAGAGGGCAGGAAGTACATGTACATAGTCACATGCGAGCCCTGGATTAAGGTCTGGGGTCAGGGTGGGAGAAGGGGGTGAGGTTTGCCCCTCCCTGAGTGTTTCCCATAGAGTCGCTCTGAAGTTTGCTTTATTTTTTAGTTACCTAAACGATAATGGTGTTTCCTGAAGTTACCAAATAAAGGAATTTGGTGACAACACGATCTGGTCATCCAGAAATAACATTTTCCTTCACAAGACAAGTCACAGTAGGCTCTCAGCACAAATGGAAAGTGTCCGTGTTAACCAACCGCACAACTGACCAGAAATCAGGAGCTTGGAGGGAAGGTGGGGAAAACTTTAGCTCTTTTCTTTTTCCCTAGAGTTATCATGTCAAATGCCTTGCCAAGCCTGAAGAAGAGAAGAAAGCCAAATTCATTTTCATCATGTACCTTTCTTCTTTGTATTCTGTGTGAAAAACTAAATACAAAGGGAATATGATTAAGTTCAAGGTTTCACTTCCTCTCATGCTCCTGAGAATACACTCGTTGGCAAATATATATATGCGTTTATTTTATTCATAGAATAGTTTACCCAGCACAGCTCTAGGCTTTAATATCTTTAAAAACAACTCTTCTTACCATAAAAGTATGAAATCAAAATCAGGTCCTGACCAATTTCACACACATTAGCCTCCCACAGTTAAGCAATTATTTCCTCTGAGATACTAGCTCATCCCTTTCACAAGGAATTTGCTTGCAATAAACTGATGAGGAGAACAGAATTATGACATTGCAGCTTCCTAACAACTTGGTGTCCGTTCATTTAAAAAGTCAGTCAACAGGATATTTGGAAACAAGCCACTTGCAAGAGATCATTCTAGGCTCAAAGGTAGACTAACCAAAGAAGAACAGGGCTGCTGTTCTTAAAGGTTTAGGAGACTGAATACTTTCAAACAGATAGTCAAATGTCTGAACAACGAAATAGGAAAAACAACTGAAATAAGAAAAAAACAACTGAAAAGAGTCAAACAAGTAAAAAGAAGAGTGACTTAAAGAGTTAAAAACATTTGAGATTACTGTAGGGTGAAGGTTCAGGCTTTTTGTGACAGACGCATGAATTCAACCTTCAAAGAGCTGGGCTTCCCAGAAAACTTTTGACTAAGAACATGACCCACCGGAAGCAGTCATTTTGGAATTTAGATTAGGTGGGCATATGTGGCATGGTCTTTTGTAGAGAGGCAGAAGAGAGAGAAGAGCAAGGAAACTCTACATAGTCCAACTGTAAAACCAACCCAAAATACAAAAAGCAAAGATGAAAGTACTGATCACATATTTTCTGACAAGAGTCATAGCAAGTATTAGAGGTGGACATGAATGAGACGTGGCAGTGAAAGGGTTGCAACTTAGGTTGGAACAAAGAGAAATCATCATTATTCAAGACAGGATGTGTTATGCTAGAGGATGGCAGATTGTGTCCTGGGGTTTAGAGATGGAAATCATATGAAAGTGGCCTGGAAAGTTGCACAAGAGTTTGCTAAGGTGTAATACAGCGGAAGGAATTCCTGGAAGAGAGTGAAAAGTGGTCAGAATATATGACCTAAAGCATTAAAATAAAAAAAAAATAAGGCCAACATTTCAGATGGACTCCATTTGTCCATAAGCTTATAAGAAACTGGGGCTTATCCTATCATCAATGGAAAAGAATCAAAACATTTTTTCTTGTATTTTAGAAGCACCAACTGGAAGTATGTGAGAGAAAAGTAAGAAACTACACGAGAGATGATTTCCAAGGCTCCTCTGAGAATCCCAATGAGAAACGATACGGGCATCTCTAGTGTTAGGTGCAGAATTGAAGACATTGTCCACATACAATGCGTGATCCTATGCAAATGAAACCCCAAGTGCTGAGTGAATGAGAGAGGCAGGACCAGACAGCAACCCAAAATGCTGACTCTAGACTCGAATTTTCTGATCTCTTTCTCAAGCTGTGCAATTTACTAGCCGGAGGATTCAATGAATCACTCATTTCTAGACCTCCATTTCTTCATCTCTAAAATGCAGACCAGACCAGTCTTTCTTCTGTGGACTTGCTAGGAGAGTTAGTTGTGCACAGTGTCTTTGTTTAAACAGTGATTGCAACAGATGGAGAACTTTCAATCAATATTAGCCACTGGGCAGTCTGGTTCCAGAATCCGTACTCATCACTCCTGTGCCATAATAAACAGGTCTGTAATTGAAAAGAAACATTCTGGATGGAAATGAAGATGGTCCTAATTATCTTCTCAAACTGGGTGCAGTTGTGCATGCCTCTAATGCCAGCATGCAGGGAGGCTGAACCAGGGTAGTCACAATTTTGGGTTCAGCCTGGGCAATTTAGTTACTCAGCAAGACCCTGTCTCAAGATAAAAATAAATACATAAATAAGAAGGGCTCAGGATTGTACTTCATTGAGAAGTTCTGGGTTCAATCCCTAGTAACGCCCTCCCCACACGATGGGCTTATCTTTTCAAGCAATGCATTTTTAAAGTAGGATAAGATAAGGGATGGGTGAGGGATTTCAAAAGAATTGGTGGTAATTGTTACATCATTACAGGAGCCAGGCAAAGATGGAGGACTAAATTGGGTTTTCTCAAGTGTTTTTTTTTAACTTGGGTCATTAGAAGAATGATTTTACCATTGATATCAATGAGTTACAAAGAAGGTTTCTCAATACCACCGAACTTACAAGGTTATTAGAGCCCTAAGCAAGATAACGAATGTAAAGGAGTTAGTATAGCGATAGGCATAGTATAATCATTCAAGAGCGTTATCCATTATCATAGGTAGCACTGGTGATCTCAGGGTGAGAGACGTAGCTGAAAGGCCCTCAAAGCTCATTTCCTCCAACCAGTAGACGGCGGCACTGAGGCAAGAGGAACTTGGTGACAGAGTGGACAGCAACAAACAGAGATCTCTCCTGGGTCTGCATAGGAATCAACGGAGACGTTTCATTTCAGGTTGGGAGATGGAAACAATTCATGTCCAGAGAATTAGGCTATGATCACAGGCAACAGAAGGGTGCAGCCTAGAATTAAGTCAGCAAAGTGAGCGTTAAATGTAAAAAGGCAAGGGTGGGAATGAGGAAGAGGAAGGAGACAGGTATTGGAGAAGCGAGCAGTTCCCCAGTGGCAAGCAGGGAACAAGAGGACTGTGATATATCCAGAGTCAGGAAGGTTCCAGAATCTGTACCAAAGTTCCACAGTAGGGATCAGTCTCTAAAAGGATGAGGAAAGATGAAAAGTGGTAGCAGACTGAAAGAGTCCGTAGAAAGAAGAAACAGAGAAGGAGGTTTCTACTATTTTAAAAACCAAACGAAAAGATGCTACTAAATGCTACAACAACTAACAAACTAAATAAATAAATAAATGCTACAACAAAGATCTGGGCAGAATTTTAACTGTAAAAATTGGATCATGGGGCAGGAGAGGAAAAAAAAAAGTAGTAGTTGGAAAGGAGAAAGAACACTCAGAGGTAAGGCAGATAGTCAGTTACTAGAAGTAGGGTCCGTGTTCAGTTTAGGAGAGTCTGAAGGGAAATGTACTGGAATAAAATAAATCATATGGGACCAGATACATAATTATCTTCTGATGCAGTGTTTGCCAAAGTTAGCTACTTTCTTAGCAGCACTATGTGGCTCCTCTTCAAAATTCGTGCAGAGACTTTTATAAACAAAGGAAAGAATCTAAGAAATATATGTAGCTAGACACCATGCTGGGTATCTGGAGGAATCATGCTTTCAGTGGATCTTGTCTCTTTCACAGGGTACCACATAGTTTCCCCAGAATCTGTGTGATTCCCTAACAATGAGGCTCATTTCCACAAGTAATTATAACCAAGTGACAGAGAAGTCACTCATTCTACCTTTTTCAAAAATTGTTTAAAACTCATGGAAATGAAGGTAGATAATCAGAGCAGCTACTACATCACTGTCTGAATTTCCTGGTCAAGTCCGTCACCCAAAAGTAATTCTCAGCAGGGGTAAATGAGGCCAAGGAAGATGCAAAGAGATTCCAATCCAAAGACTTTGCTTTGTGTTTCCTTCCTCATTCTGAAGGTCAATAACATCTGATTCCTTCATATTCACGCTACATATTTTGTTAACTCTTTGAAAGAAAATTAGATACTCGATGTCAAAAACTTTCAAGCTCAACTTGGACATCTTTTTATTATATTAGTCCATACTGCTCAAGCTTGCCAATACTCACAGATCTGTCAGAGAAATTTCAGCTCTTACACTTCAGTGAAGCACAGACAAAGGAGTATTTTTTGTAAAGCTAATTTACTTCTGTGACCTGTGTGCTTACTTTGGAAGCATCTTTAACTACATGCGATTATATACTAGCTGTGGATTTCTGGGCTATGCCATCTTTTACCATTCCTTTTTATTCTCAGATTTTACTAGTGATGTCTGATTTTTCTCTTTGATTAGTTATATGTACAATAAAGTATAGCTTTTAAATATAGCCTTCTCATTATTGGAAGTTTTTACTTCGATTTCAGCTATAAGGTTTGCTAAAATTACACACAGGGTCATCTTTTATTCATCTTCCCTGAAAAAGGCAAAGGATATTTTTAAAGGCCTGGAAGTGTTGTAGGAATGAGAATGGATATGGTATCCTGGAGTGTGATCATAAATTTAACTGCCCCCTCTGCTTTCTAAAGAATAAGTCAATACCTAGTACCAGAAAACTACCCCCCAGCCTCTTTGTTCTTTCATCCTGGAATATAATGCCTCTATTGTGGAAAGGGCACCAGCATGAGCAAAGTACAGGAAGTATAATTAAAACACGTTTGCTCCCAGCTTGCACAGTGATAGTACAGCCACAGTGGGAATCAAGACACAATGCAAAAAGAGTTGGGTGAAGCTACCCAGGAGTGATGTAGCATTCACTCAGATGATTTCTACCTGGTTCTGTGAGGCTCCCATAGCAAATTTATTTGTGAATTTGGTGGAATAAAATCAGCAAATATTTGTGGATATGTTCAAGAACATCTATATTTATATGTTCAGATCCAGACAAATAACTGAAGCTCTAGATTAGAGTGAGTACAAGGCTCTACGAATCTACCTCTCCTACTCTCTATTTTCTCCTGAAGATTTAAGATTCATATTTTGTCCTTAGCATCTGAAAATGATGGATTTGAGTTTTGTTGCAACTTCTTAGCCATCTCTAAGCTCATCAAAATAGAAGAAAATCTAAAAGCTAATTTAAGACATTGCTGGGCAGAAGTATATTTTGCAGATTATTTGGAAATAAACAGATCTGACACAATGATTCACTGTTAAGACAGAAAAATAAATATCTTTTCCCTGATAGCTATCAAGAGTTTTGAAGAAAATGTTTTATATATATATATATATGTGTTTGTCTATCTCTCATCTATGTTGAAAAATAATTCTAAAATTACACAAAGATATTTCATTCAAAATTAGTTATCTTTATTTTTAAATAAGAAGTTACAGATCCAACACCTACATTTTTGCATCTGAATATAAAATGCACTGTTATGTAAATTCCATTAAGGAATTAAGGTGGAACTTAATATTTAAGAACAAACTTCTTAGAAATTGACTGCATATGGTTCTAATTAAGTAGGAAAGTTATAGTTTTTAAAGTGATATAACTTTGTAATTTCCATTTGTAATACTGTTGTGTTATAATTTTTAGGAACATAATTTGGTGTTAAGTTATAATATAGTCTATTTTTTAACAATACTATAATTGATAATTACTGTAAAAATTTAGGTGCTAAGAAAATGTGTTAAAATTAGTAAATGGGCTGTTAACCTCCTTTTTAGGTAATTGTCCTAATATTAGTCAGATGTAATTTTGTCTGATCTAGTAGGTGTTCAAATACAGTGTTCATAAAAATAAAATTGGGCTCATAGTCTTTTTATTAGATTTAAAAATATTTTTATTCACAAATTGTATTTTCACATGGTATTAAATTTTTTTATTTGTTTTTTTTTTTTTTTTTTTTTTTTTGGTGCTGGAGATTGAACTCAGGGCCTTGTGCTTGCAGGGCAAGCACTCTAACTGCTGAGCTAAATTCCCAGTTTATTTGAGAAAAATGATTTATACTGACAAAATATTCTACACAGGAATACATTCTTTAAAATCACCTGTCCTTTTTCAGCAACTTTTATTATTGTATATATGCTTGGATAAATATCTCTGTGTACTTCATTTTAAGGAATCAAAATTACTCAAATTTAGTGGATAAAAAGGGAGTAACATTTAAGAGTCCTAATAATTATGATTTAAACTTGAAATCAGGCACATAATATGTTTTACTAAATAATTCTCCAATCACTTTACTACAAAGCATTTGAATATAAATCACTTTAAGTGTGTGAAGTAATGCATAATTTACATTGCTTCATTTTTTAGTTATGAATATTTATTTAAGGAATTTTAAAATAATTGGATGTCAAAATTGCCCAGTGAGCAAAACATAAAAGTTGTATTATAAAGGAGATATTTTTCTGATATGACGAAAAAAGATACCTTACAATACAAGTTATCACCGGATATTGGAAATTTGTATGACTTAACTCTTTTAAAGAAACACTAATGTGCTGGGTACTTTTTAAAATGTCCACAATTAAGAGAAGAAGTGTTCTATGCCTTAAGATAGCAGTAAATCCCAACAAAATCCTGTGCCCATGTTGAACTCGGCTGTGTCAGTATTCCCAGAATGCTCTCATCCACGCACCAAAGCAACAAAACATCTCCTCCTCCTTCTTCACCCCCAAGTGGAACTCAAAGGTTTGCTAAAGAAATTTTACTAAGAAACAAAAGTAAATAAAACGAGGCCACAAAGGATTTACTTTGGAGAGAGAAATACAAACAAGGATGATCTTGGCTGAGTACAGGTTCAAAAGCAGTGTGGATGCTTGAAAGTCGTTTTGAAATTCAAGCAGTTTCTACATAAACAAAGAAGGTTCAAATGTTTGAGCTCAGCCGAACAGTTGATCTAGGAGCTGGGCAAATTCAAAATGACTCTCTGAAAGGCTTTGTTTATACATGGATAGAAACCGATATATTCTTTCCCAATAGGTGAGCGATCTCATACATGGAAATCATCCTCTTTCCATTATACACATGCTGGGTCACATTTTATGATCACAGTAATACATGCACAGTAAAATTTACTATTGTCCTAAATATTTGCTTGTATTTGGTAAACTAAAATGGAGATATTTTGCAATAAATATCTCATTTCAATTGGTTGATCAATTTTTTAGTTTTGATTTTGGTTCTCCATCGGATAGTAATATATCTTAGTAATTTCTAACTACCCTTGTGATATTACAATATTCTTCCTAGAAGATATATTAAATTCTCCAAATGGAATGACAGAGTGAACAACCTCCAGCATCTAGAAAGTTTACAAATTCCAAGTCTTCAGACAAAAAGACAAATCGGTAGTCCGGTGTTTGCCAAATTGTTTCAGGAGCATGAGATTATGTCAAGGTTTTCAATCAAAAAAGTGAATGGAAAAGAAAACATCAAAATTAATAGAGTGGGCTTTAAATAGCAAAATAAATTTTATTTTATGAAATTGCGTGTCAGTGGATATAAGCTGTGACATAAAATATCTTCTACCATATTTTGATCATAATAATTTAAAAGCATAGGTCTCCCCAGGACTCTAATTTGAAAGACAAAGTAAAAATTATGCCCAGAGGGACAAAATATTGTCCTTCAGATCCTTTTAAACACCCTTCCCCCCCACTTTAACCACATATTCCTGAAAGTGAGTGCTTAAATATGCATTCAAATGTCAGTAAATACCATCTATATCTGTATCTACATGAATATTTCTTAAACTTGACATTGGCAACTTGGAAAATGTTTACATAGAAAAAATAACTCACTCTGCAAATTCAAGGCTTCTCAGAATTTGGCTAAATGTTATAAATTGAGTCAGCCATCAATGCCTAATGAGACTCTCGGAAAATAACACCAACTTGGAGGTAAAAGGGCAAGAGGAACACGAGCAATATATTGAATATTCTCTTACTTGTAAGGTTTATTTTAAATTATTCAGGAATGGTGTCGTCCAAGACAGAACAAAAAAGGTTTCTGAATTAATTGAGTTCCTTTCAATCTGAAACACAGAACTAAAAGCAAAACGAGTTACAAGTGCAGGCTAATGATATCCAAGTCCCTAAATTGACCTCCCAATGCACTGCTTTATGTCTTAAGAACAAAATATTATTAGGAGGTATTTTTCTACTCTAGATTTTCTTATTTTCAGTTTTTTCAGCTGAGGTATTTCCAAAAGGAAGTAAAACAGACTGACGTTATTTGATGTTCATGCTAGTAAGAGGAGAGTAGACAGGGTGTGTGTTTATTTCCTTTGTTAAAGGAAACATTAGTACTAGTCTTGGCACCTATTTTCTCTGTGCTGCTACTTACACTAAATTATCTACGTATTTAATTGAAATTGTTTAAGTGCAGATAAAATTATCTTCTATGAACTCCCCATGTAGTCTTAGAAAGAATAAGTACAAGATACAACTTTTAATGAGTGTATTTCTATTGTACTACTTTTTCTCAAATGCGAACAATGACAGGTAATGAGTCCTTAGTGTCCACTATGTGTATAGAAAAAATTATTTGAAACACTCAGATATTTTGATTGGCTTATCAAAGAGTAAGAAATATTGACATTTTCTCTTGGTTCCCTTTACATAGATTCTTGATTACTGACTAAATGCACAAACCTTCTAAGTACCTTTTTGTTTTTTTGACTTTACTGGTGATTGAACCTCGGGCCTTTGCACTGAGCTGCAAATGCAGCCCTTTTTAAAATTTTTATTTTGAGACAGGGTCTCTATAAGTCACTATTTTGCATAGATTGGACTTGAACCTGCATCCCCTGCAACATCCCAAGTGCTGGGATTATACGTGTGCACTACCACACACAGCAAGAATTTCTTTTCCAATATAAGAATATACAGCAAAAAAGTACAGTTCACATTGTTTATGATCTAATTGAGAATTACCATCTGGGAACTGGACACGGTGGCACACTTTCGTAATCTCAGTTTTCTGGGAGGCTGTGGCAGGACGATCACAAGTTTGAGTTCAGCCCGGGCAACTTAGTGTTATAGCCAGATCCAGCCCCCAAATAAGAAAATAAAAAAGGTCTTGAGATGTAGTGAATCGGGAGAGCCCTGGGTTCAATTCCAGTACTTTCAAAACAATTGTTGCAAATTGGATTCCTTCATTTAGTCTTTCTTTTTTTAAAAACACAGCATAAATTAGATAAAAACAGCATGGAGTCTTAAATTAGACGGAATCAAACTAACAAGTGTTTATCAGTCACTACGTTTAGATCTAATTATTACAAAGGGAACAGCGGTTTCTGTTACCCACTGGAGATTTGGGTTTGTCGAGACAATGTTGGGAGGGAGGACTCATACTAGCACTTCTATGTGCTGAAGCATTAGAAAAGAATCTGTAATCTTAACTGTGGGGAGCTTTTCAACTGTGGTAAACATTTTATGTGTATTTATTTTGTCTTATTTTGATCTCTGCAGATATTTTCTATTTGCTCTGAATCTCCCCAGGTGAACTTGTACAGGGAAGAAATAATACAATATGATTGCTCAATCATTTTAATTGAACAGTCAGGGAAAAAGCAAAACACACAGTGAAAAGAGAAAGTGGGTACCTAGGTGTTTCACAATAGCCTCAGATCTCAATAACCCAGATACACCTTTGATAGTTCTCGAATCCTTTTCAGTTTAGTCCACATGGAAGCACAAAGCTCTTTTACAACGAAATAAGCCCTCCAGCAGGAGAGGTAAGATGCCAGAGCACTGAGCTTGAGTGCGCTTGGAGGTCCTCATCCAGGTAGCGTTGTACAAGCTAGACACAGGAGAATAATGTGGGACCTCTTCCCTCAAGGAGATTGCAGCTCGGGGGAAATGCAGTGGACATAGTGATAGTATGAGTTGGACATCGTGTTGGGCGTACTCACAGGGCACCATGAAATAACACGCGCATTTAGAAATCAGAACCCACACTCCGCTCTTGAACTCTCGATCCCTGCTTCTCTCTCTGATGGGTTTAACTCTACTAACTGCTCAGGAAATATTATTTTTTTCTGGTTCCTATTTCTAAATCGTTCTTCACAAATAATATGACCATAACAGGGAACATCTAGAGAAACTTTGGTAAAATAATTTACTATTTATTGGTCCTACCTTGTGCTTAATTTTCTTGGTTTTTAGTATCTCACTTGAGAATGACAGCCGACCTTGTGGCATATTTAATCAGAGACTATGCCGGCATTGCTAAGTCTCAATTAACACTATCCAACCTCAGCCTCTCCTTTCACTACAATACCGAGTTTAGAAAGGATCCTATTTAGTTTAGCCCGTCTCCCTTCAGTTGATATTTTTTTTTCTGTCATTCCACTTGTATTCACTTCTTATTTATTTTTCTGACAATTTGCATAGTTTTAGGAGGATCACTGTGGAGTTTTGATTTAGGCAACTGAATATTCCTTTAAATTTACAATTTAGTATAATCTTGTTACTGATAATAAAAGATATTTGAATGCATGAAATCAAAAGACAGCAGATACAGTCATGTTATTATAAACAGTTTGGGGTTTTAAAAATAAAATACTCACTTAGAAGAAGCAATTTCTCTCTTAAATATAAATCAGCCTTTGTAAGGATTAGAAGAGTCGGATATGCCAAGATAATCTGGACTGTATTTCCTGCCCAAACTTTGCCCTTGTAGTAACTGAGTTTTCACTATCCATTGATCACTCAGTGCAAAGAAGAAATTACCTCAAAAATCGGAATCAAAGCATAATCAGGAGCAGGTGACACCAATTAAAGAAAGCAAAACACACTGTGAGCTTTGGGAATCACAACAGCAGTTTAAGCAGCCAAAGTCAAAGAGATTCACTGACCTGAGGAAATATCGATTTGACTCATCTTGGTGTGTGTGACGTTGATGCGAACGCCCACTTTGCTCTCCGTGAGATCAATCTCCACGTTGCCCAAGTTATCCCCAAAGTGACTGAAGAGCAGGAGACCATTCGGGTTCCAAGTCCGGAACTGGAAACTGACTGAAAACAGGTCCTGGTCAGGCCGTCCGGGCACCTCCAGGTAACTGGTAGCATTGAAAAAGACAGGCACCGTGTAGGGCTCCACGCAAGAGAAACTCAAGTTCCCCTGCAAAACAGAAAGAGACCGGCGTTGAGGCAAATGTGGAGCAAAATAAGCACCCGTGTAAGACTGTAGATGAAGCGATCTGCAAGTCTCAAAGCAGAGCCCGAACCTACGCCACACATAGCACGCAGCTGGCAGCACGAGTGGCTCATCGTCAGGCTCTACAGAGGTGTGAGAGCTAATAGTGTGAGGCAGCTGGCCACCTAGGCAGGGTGTCAGAGCATCACACATCCTGAGAGTGACAGCCGTCACCTGACTTGATGGGCTGCCCATGGGGTGAACTGAGTGCCCACTTTTGGGAAGACACTGATGCTGGCAGAATCCAGGCTGAGGAAAGCAGTGTCCCCGCCCTGTTCTGCATGGCGGCACCAAGATCTATCAGTACATGGCTCCTCGGGCCTCAGGGGGATACACTGTATGTTTATTTGTGAACTATGTATTAGTCTGACATGTCACAGCAAGTATCTTTGGGTTTATCTCCATAGCTCCTACCTATGGATTGATACTAACATCCAACTGCACAACTGTGATTACCCAAAACCCACTTGAATTTGTATGAAGTGAAGGGCATTATATCATAATGCGTTAATGCTTATAGAAGTATCAGTATGTTACTTTTGGTATAAACAGAATTTTAGTCACCATTTATAGACACTGAATTATGTATTCTAGTGCCTGACTACTTTCCCTCTGAAGATCTGAGAATCTACATTTCTTCTAACTTCTTTTATGCAACCTTAATATTTTAAAGAGTATAATTTGATGACATTTTCATTAACTTTCTCTCTCTCCCTGTTTCTCACATGTCTGTATAGGTATACACACAACTATGCATATACACACGCATATAGCACTACATGTATGTCACAGATGCCTAGAGATTCCATTTTAGCATATTAGCCACCAAGCCTAAGGCATGCCACCTCCGGGAATTAATATTCAAATTCAATTTGCTCTGTACCTTTGCAGATTATTTTACATGCTTGCTTTTACCAATGGAAGGAACCTCTTACGTATAATAACAGAAATGCTATCATTGACCACATACCTGTGTGATGAAAATTCTCTCCCAGAAAATTAAAGATTGTTTCTGACTAATGGTGCTGACTCTGGAGTTGGCACACAATGAGGAAATGGGTGAGTAGGGAGAGGGGGCGGGATGCGCACTGAGTCGACTTCACTAAAAAATCAGGGTCTAGCATCTTTGAAAGCAAATTTTGTATATAAATATTTTCCTTGGTAGGACTGCTTACAAAATGCCTTACTTGTCTCTATCTTGTGTAAAATTTTCAGTATGTATGTATATTTTGATTCAAAAGTTTATTCTATGTCTGCCCATACAATTATTTGTTAAAGTAGAATATATTTATAGAGCATCTATATTTTATGGAATGTTTCTGCTATTTATTTACATTTGAAACAGCATTTACAACCAGAATACGTTTTGCCGTTATGGTTGATTTTGGAATGAGTCTCCATAGCACAATTCTCTGTAGTTTGAGTACTGAATGGATACACGTTAGGACTAACAGTGAGGTCTGGCGGCAAATAACATTTTATCTCTGCTTAAAGGTACAAATAATGGAAACAGATTATGACAATCGAGAGTCTGTGCCTTTTTTCCTTAAGTAACATTTTCTGAAAAAACAAAACAAATAAACAAAAAAATCCAGAAGGTTTCTGGTGCCGTTTCATCCAAAGCTTAAAACAGAGTGTATGTATACATAGTATGTTTGTGTATTTGTTTGTGTTACATTTAAGAATTCTCTAGGTAAAAATAACAGAGTAAGGAAGAAGACATAACCTTGGAAATCACATATCGTGAGTCCACAATCTATATCTATGACAAAAAGTTACTTTGAAAAGTTATTATTGCAGGTGAAATCTTACTGTTCTCATCAAAAAATGTTCATATTTTTCTTGCAAAATTTTTCTCAGATTATCAGATGTATTTATAACATGCCTAATACATGTGGTCTATAAATGAAGCTACTACTATTTTTCTTTTGTCAATACATGTTATGAAAAAATTTCATCAAAGCTGAATTTTTAATTTGTGTTAATCCATTATTATCTTACATCATTATTTTACATTGTTGAACCCAACACAACCAGGATGAAACATATTATGATTTGGCAGTGGCTGTTCAACATCCCAAACAAAACAAAAAGTTCTTTGATTATTTTTATGGACCAGTATTTTGATGTGGCGGCTCTTACCACATTGGATGGTTCTAATTTCTTCCTCCTGGCGAGATCGGTAATGTTGATACCATTGTAGTTAATGCCTTCCATGCAGCCTTTAAAATTCTTTCTACTACTAGAACTTGGCTTTCCAGAGAAAGGTATGCCTCCAAAAGTTATCTGTGAGAAAAAAAAAATTAAATGTAAATGTCTATGCTGTGTTACACAAATGAAACAATATTATGGGTACAGGCAAGTCCGGTATCTTTATCCCAATCAAAATGCGCAAACATTATGGTATCTTATCTATTAAATATTCTACCTATTATGTGGTCATTGAAGTACAAAATAGAATCATTAATTCTGATAATTATAACTCGAGCAATAAAATAACAACAATCCCTGCAGTTTTTGCTACCCAAAGGCATTTGAGAAATTCTCTTGAGAATGTTTTAAAAGATCTCATCCAGTAAACTTCTTTTATCAAGTAATATTAAAAATATATTTTTCATGTTTATCATTCAAAGACATATTATCAATAAATGCCTCCAGTAATCTTCTAGATAACAAGCACTAATATAATAAGTTGATAAGAATGCGCCCCAAAGCAAAGAATATTGTATTTACTCTCTGCAGACTTTTATGGTCTAATGACTAATACAGTCAAAAAGTTCATTAGATTTATTTCAAATATAGAAAATAGCTCAAAAGTATCTTTGGTATATTGGTCAGGGACTTCTTAGGACTTGCGGGCTGTAAGTTGAGCAGAATACTTTTAAAGATATTACAAGTCTTGCAAATCGTACCCTAACCCTAACCCAAATACTATTTAGTGTGTTCTGTTAGTTACTATTGTTTAGAAAAGGAGCTATGTATTTTTCTGTGTATCTTTGGTCAATTTACAGTGTTAAACATCAAATACATATAATACAATATTATAATTAATATCTGGAGTCACAGAAATTATATTTCCTATTTTAATGTATTAGTAAAAAATGCAACTATTAATCATAGTTGTAATATCAAGTACACTATTCCAAATGTTAGTTCTCTTTTAAGTTTTCCAAATGTTATCATAATCATCAATTTTTCTTTCTTTTTTTTTTTTTTTTTTTTTTTTTTTTGAGACAGGTTCTTGCCATGTAGATCAGGCTGGCCTTGAACTCACTATGTAGTCCAGGCTGGCCTTGAACTTGTGGCAATCCTCCTGCCTCAGCCTCCCAGTCTCTGGGATTACACTCATGCATCACCATGCCCAACTAATTTTTCATTCAAATGAGTAAAAGCAATAGTTGAAACATTTTTAAAAGTCAGAATTTCATGCTTGAAACATAAGAAAATATCTTTGTGTCTAGGAAGCTCATATTCTATTATTTAGTGTCATGCCATTTAAAATGCTTAATTAATTTTAGACAAAAACACAAATTAATTATTGTTTATAAGCAGTAACAAAAAGCAAACAAATTAGATAATATTAATCATTGTTAGTGCCGCATATATATGTATGTTTTTTGCCACAGAGTTCATGTATAAGGAGAGAACAGGAAAGGTGAGAAAAAAAGAAAATATAAAAATGGTTAGGAAACTATAAAAGGAGAAATAGGATGTAATCTAAAATGGCAGAAGTGTTGGAAAAATATTTTTCCAATTGGACTGAACTGATCTTATCAAGTACTCTGTACTTGACCTTGGTACCAGTGACAATAGTATTGATACTAAATGGAGAGCTATACTTGTATGAAATTTCTTTTTATCAATTTCTACCAGACCTAAAATTAAAGAAATCTGTTTTATCACACACAGCATCGCATTTTGAGTAGTATCACTAAGTAGTCATTTTAAATTACTCCTCTGTGTGCATAACTTCTTTAATTTGGGGCTTTCATTTTCCTTTGGGATGATTATTTCAATACTCCTTCTGGTTTTTCTGCTTGCAATGAACCTAGCCAGAGAGCCCACCCCGTGGAAAGGGCCCTGCCAAAGTGTCGCTGACTCAAGTTATGAGATGCCCAACAATTAAGTGGTTTCTGATCCCAGTTCCTTACATAAATAATCATATGATATTATACTGTCACCTAGCATTTCTAGTTATATGTTCCCATTGGGAAAATGAAGCAGTTGGTACACAAAATATTTTGGATATTGCAGTTATTGTAATTATAAAAGAATTTTGAAGTTGTCAGATCAATAATGTTTTTGTGTCTCTTATGACAGTCTTCTTAACGATATTTTCATCCAGTAACTTTGCCTCTGAAGATACTGCTACATTAATAAATTTATTAGTCAGAAAGTCTTTACAAATTACAGCATAGATCACAAGATATCTCTAAGTGTGCTTTCTCTCACCTTCTTCAGGGAAAAAAAATAATGCTTTGCAGCTGTGTACATTACTACCGACTCAACATAAGGCATTTATCAATCTCTTTGAAACTAGATTTGATCTCGTGATATTTAAGTGGAAGGACTGTGTGTGACTCCAAGGACTGTCATTCGGGGGGAAGGGGACGATGATCTCCATCCACTCTCCCTTTCTGCTGGCTGGTATGCAAACTGCAATGTGAGCAGCCTTCTCTGACTGAATCATGGCAGGACAGAGTACCCGCAGGGCTGGTTTGGAGCTACTATTTGAACTGCTGTACTGGCAAAAGGAGTCTGGATCCGTTTGATATGAAAAAGGATAAACACGCATCTGTTATATGCCATATATATGTACATATATGGCTAGCATATAATAGTAATAGACATACTATTGTACATATACATATATATTTCTATTATAGGCTACTATTTACATTTCATACTAGGAGAGTATGAATTACCCCAATAAAGGTCAGAAAACATTTCAAACCCAGATTTTGACTCCTTTTGATCTTATACATGATTGATTCTCTGCACAATGCTGGCCACTTTATGGCTCTACTATGAGCAAGGGGGAGACTCTGTAAGGAGGGTTTTTTGCAACCGACGATGGTGTAACATCCAAAGTAGGTTTATCCTGGAGGTTGAAGACTAGAGCAAGCCCACGCCAAACACCAGGTTACTGCTCTGCCCTTTGGTTTCATTGGCTTGGAGGTGGAAAACGAGGCACGGCACATCTGTGTGTCGCCATACTCACGCCAGATAACCAAGTAGCTAGCAGCTTAATTGCAAACGGCAAACGGACCGTTACACGGTATAATGTGGCCACAGAAGGGAGGGAATGAAATCAACTCTTAGGCCATCACCCACTAAAAATTTCCATACTGAATTACATCAAAAGTGCCAAGATAAACATCATGCTTCCTTCATGACCCTTGTCTCTAGGAATGATGAGAAGCATTTTAATCTACCCTTAGCAGGGCGGGACTGGATACTGCTAATCTATCCCCTGAGAACTCTTTTTTTTTTGTGTGTGTGTGTGTGTGGTGCCAGGGATCAAACTCAGGGCCTTGTGCTTGCAAGGCAAGCACTCTAATCACTGAGCGAAATCCCCAGCCCCTGAGAACTCATTTTAAACAGAGTCACTGTTAAAAATGAAAGTCTGTATGATTTAAAATAAATAAGGTACATTCAACAGTAAATTAATATCTATTCATGAATCGTTTGTACATTTACTATCATATTGCACTTACTGTGTCCACATGATGGTCTTACTGTATAATGATGCCAATGGGCACTTCTATCCACCATACTGCTCAGTCCTATCGAGTTGGTAGCAAGAAATCAACTACGGTGGGGTATTTACACTATGAAAATCAAGGAGCGATGTAAATCAGAGCATACCTCTCCTTCCTCCCTCTTGTTAGGTATTTACCAGTACATGTGCCCTTATCCCTCAGTGACCTCGGCTTTAGGACACTTGTGAAAGAAATGGAACACTGTAATTGCAGGGAAGCCAGACATCACACTTTCTGGCTTTGTGACAACACCACTATGTTTCCCATACTCTCGGCAGACTTCAAATGCTTCAGTGTGAATGCTATATAACTGGTATTATTTAGGCTTGTAGCTAGTTTTCATGTAGCCTCTGAGGTATACGTGTGGCTGCTACACAGACACATCAAGGAGACAGGCGTGACAACACAAAGAGACCGACTCTAACATAGTCCCCGGGTTCCTTTAAAAAGCTAACCAAAGGGAGTCTCTTTACATTAAGATAAACACATAGAAATAAAAAGGTAAGCTCGACCACCTGTATTGCAGCGCATGCCAATAACTGCAGTGTTCGAGAGGCGAGTCATCAAGTAGTGGCTTTACAAAGAGAAATAAGTAACTCTAGCCTGTTTCTTTCTCCATAAATTTAAATTTCTGCAGAGTGCCTCTCTCTAACAGACACGTTCTGGCACTTTGTCTATAGCCGAGGTTCCCGGCATGGAATTATATAGAGAGGGGGTTCACAGGGTCCATTAAACTATTGGCTCTGTACAGAACCTGTAGTGTGTCCATGAATATTCATAGATTTCTTCACAAACTCAGTAGGGTCTGTGACCCAAAACTTTAAATTTTATTTTTTGAAAATTGGAGTTATGTTTGCTCAATGCTAATGTTTCAGGATTTCTCATCTCTTCTAGAGTACTTCAAAGTTTATAAATGACAGATGAATAATTCATCTTCAAATTCTCTCATACACTTGGAGTCAAGTCACAAGAACTAGGACATATTCATTGACAGAAGACAGAAATGTCTGGAATTTTTACATTCTTTCCACTCAACAATCATCTTGCTTTGAAGATATTTGAGCAGCGCAAGTGTTTAACAAGAACCTTAATTTCCACCAAGTTTTACATAGTATGTTCCATTCTGAATTCCTATTTAGGAATATATATATAATATATATATATAATATATATGCATATATATTTCATGTTACACAAAATTTAGAAACTGCTTAAACATACAAAGAAAATAGAAAACACAGCTAAAAATTCAGACTTTCTCACTTACTATTTTAGAGGTAGGGGCATGTGTATATTTGCATTCTCAGACCTGGGTACCAAAGCACACAACGCTGACACTGTACACTCATGGGGGCCACAGTATCTGTTACATATTCAAAGGAATCATAACAGCGGTGGACATCTCTTGGACATTGTTGGAAACACTAGCTTGAGGGATTTACCATTCCCATATTTGATCATGCTACATTCCTTCCAATGGTTTCTTGTCTTTGTAACATTGAGATTGTGTTCATTCTTCTGATAAAATGTGTATTGTATAAAGAATATTACATAAAGTAAAAAAAAAAAATTAAAGCAGGTAAAGAAGAAGTATCAAGTTTGATTCCAAAATCTGAGATGTCCAGAGAAAGTGTAGCTATTCTATTAGCAAATAATTACTGATATTTAAATATTTTAAAATGAAATAAAATATATTTGCATTTTGCAAATGGCTACTTTTTAAGTTATTGGGCGCACTGGCCTAGAACTGCTATGGAAGAATTACTAGGACAATAAAGGCTTCATTAATTCAGAAAGTTTGGAAACCTCTGGATGAATAATAGTCTGTTTTTTTTATTTTATTTTATTAGTACAATGCTTTTGTGCCTTTAGTATTTCCCTTATCTTCCTATTACAAATAAAACTATGATGAATATATCCATAAAAGTTACGATTCCTATATGTGATTAACAGTTTTATAGACAAAGTTAATGGTCCCCAAATAATTTATTAAGGAATCTAATATGCCTACTAGAACGTTATGAGAATATATGTGTATACGCATATACCTGTATATAGGTAGCACTTGCATATCTGCAATCTCAGATACTATTTTTAAATCTTTAGTTTTTTCAAAAGGTAAAATGTGTCTTTAATTCATGCACAAACTTTTAAAATAGTCTGAATTTCACATTACTTCTTTTATGATTATATTTGAAAAAATAGGATTTAGCAAAACACCTACTTATAGTCAAGAATTTATAAGTGACATAATAGAAACCAGAAATGAAGGCTCTTGTATTCCACATTTTATGATAAACCCCAGGCAGAACTCCGTATATAATGTCCCACACATCCTCAGGAAAAGTAGATAATGATTAACTAGCAGATGCGATGGTTTGGCTGTTGAGAGTTCCCAACAGGGAAAGGCTATTTCCTCAAGTGGTAGTAGAGTGTTGGGAGGTTCTTTGGACGGTAAGGAGGTGGGCTTAGTGGGAGGTACTTAGGTCCTCGGATGTGCCCTGGGAGAGGATTATAGGAACCTAACTTTTCTCTTTGCTCCAGTTCAAGATGTGACCGTTTGACTCTATACACTTGCCTGCCACGAGATGGCACCATCTGCGACCTTTACTAGCGGCCCAACCAGTCAGGTCATTTGATTTTGGACTTTGGCCTGCCAGGACTGTTAGCTAAATAAACATTTTATGAAATTAGATGCCTCAGGTAGTTCATATAATAATGCATACCTGACTAACATGCCCATAGAACCATTTCAACTTAAATACATTCTGAGCTGATTAAATGGTCCTAACAGCACAGTCTCTCTCTTCAAATTTTTACTTTAGTATTAAAATTAGAATTTTAAAATATTTCAAGTGTTCACGATTAAAATATTTAGAGACAAATACAAGGATATGTATATTCATAAATTATGTCATCAAGATGTAAGTTCCTTTTTCTTTGAGAGGAGAAGAACAATGGTGCCAGGAGGTAAACAGTTAACAGTGATAGTGCAGTACATTTGGCATCTGAAGCTGATACCGGATGCACAAAGCATTCTACATGTAGCTGTAGGGTGTGTGTATGTGTGTGTGTGCACGTGTTTGTACCTCATAATCCAGGTCGAGATAGTCAAACTCTCCGTTGGTGCGGAAGTGCTGCACACTCCTGTCCAGTGTGAGGTTGATGCTGCGGCCCTGGCGCTCGATGACCACAGAGTGCCAGTGGTGGTCATCCAGGAGACTTCCGGTCATCACGGACGTGTGGCCATAGATGGGACCAAGCTGGTTGCTTCCTGAGTGATGGGAGTAAAAAAGAAACAAGATGATGACTTCCCAGACCACGCTGGGTAGCGACACATCCCTCCTTTGGAACTGAGAGGTGGACATTCCCTCCAAGCTCTATCCCTTGGAGCTAGCCTGGGAGAATTAGGAGGCGCCCTACTCAAAACATTTTTATGCTCCAAGTGCCTCAAAGTTACTAAAGATGAAAATGAAACATCTTCTCCCTTACAAACAACAAAATAAGTGAGTATCTTTTTCACTGTGTCATGAATTCTGCTAAATTTTGGTGGTTCCTTAGGAAATAGGTGTCATATGGGCTTGGAGTTAGAGGATCTGGTGAGAGTGATCATGGATTCTTCAGCCATGTGGTACAATCAAACGCCGATGTGCCGTGGTGATTCGGGGTGTGGGTGAAGAGAGGATAAGGAGGGAGGGGAGAAGAAAAAGAGGGCTAATCTAAGAACAAGTCTGTTATTTATTTTATTACAGTCAGTGCTTACAGGAGAAGACTGGGCGGCCGGAAGATGGCCTGCTAGACAGTCGGAGGCATGAGTGTGACTGGGGATATTTGAGTTGATCTATTTCTGTGGCTGTCATTCCCGGGAGTCAATAAAACTCTGGGAGTGAACTGCTTTCCCGTGAAAAGGTGGTGAGCTTTTTCGTGAGGTCATCTACCAGTTACTTGTTTCCGAAAGGTAATGTCACACAGCTAAAATAAACCGCAGTTGATTTTAAAGGTTACTCTGTGGGTTTCACTTGGAGAAAAAACAAGGCTGAAAAAATAAGCATCTTTAGATGTAATACAACCGCTGTGTGTGTGTGAGAGTGTGTGTGTATACAAGCACTCATGTGCTCATAAAAGCATGTATTTTATCAAAATATTTGTATTTTGGTTCTGGTTCCTTTCTTGTGATCCTCCCTCTTTCCTTCTACTGGACCTTGCATTAATATTTATTTTAAGCTGTTTTCCTGAGGTAGCAGGACATATACAGGTTCATTTTTACCTGTAGAGAACATTATAAAGAATCAAGAAGTAAAATATAAAATTGTTCCACCACTTAAAATACTTTGGCCTATTTTTTTCTAGATGTTTTTCGTCACACACTTTAAATTATAAATATATATAATTAAAATGTGTGTGCATTTTAAATTATCTATGTATAGCTACCTATAGATAATTTAAAATGTATGTATAATTATATACTTAAACATAAATGTTTATATGTATCCATTTGTTTGCATATTTAATATAAAGGCATTGATCTGTTATTTCTATTTCATACCCTATAGTTTTCATTTAATGTAATATAGTGTTTTCCCATAAAATTTAAAGTTAGCATCATTTAAATATTCTCATTATATTTTTCTATACATTAAATTTTTTTCCAAGTTATAACATTGTAATTGATATTGTAAAAATACATCATTGGACTTAGATGATTTGTGATCATTTCTATTTTTTATGATTACTGGGCAAAATATATAGGCTATTTTAAATGTTTGAAGATACACTGTCGAATTGTTTTCTGAGAATATTTTCTTATTTACAGAGGAGTAAAAATATTCTTTTTGTTATGTATGCAACAATACTAATACCCTTAATTTAAAACAAACATATCTTGTTATATTATTGGGCTTTGCTTTTCTAGGTAGTGTGGTTGAGCATCTGGTGTTTAAAGAATGTTCACGTATTTTTAAATGCGATATCTTCTGCAATCAATGTCTACATTTTCTCCTAATGTTTTGTTATTATTATGCAGTAGCAAAGTCTCTTAATAATGAATGACACTAACCTTCCATATTTGACATTTACGTTTTCCTGGGTTTCACGTGAATTTTGATTATCTTTTTGGAAAAAAAATTGGTGTTTAATATAATTAAGTGATCCAGATTTTTTGTGTGACGTTTTCCCTTTTCTTTTTATGGAAGCTATTAGTTCTATAAGATCAGATATATAATGTGAAAAGTTCTATTTTGTAAAGGAACTACGTTTAAGACAACCATTACCTACATAAAACTAAAGTTGCATTGCTGATATTATATTAAATTTCAAAGTAATGAAAGTTAATATATTCAGGAGTGTTTGGCCACGGGAGTGGGCAGCTGACTAGGAAATTGAACAGACAGGGCTTCCTTTTGATGTTCTAATATTTCAGGTTTTAGCATTCTGGTAGGATGATTTTGACATGTGAACTTCAGATATTTGTATTTTTCAAAGTGTAAAATTTTTGCTGAATTTTTATTTTATTACAACAGGAAAACACGGAACATATGATACCCTGAAACAATCCTGGACCTTTTAGCGAACCAAGAGAAAGAGAGATCGTTTCTTCACATGAATCATAATTTTGTTTATCAGTGTTGTGGAGCTTTTTGGTAGCTTTAAGGGAATCCCAGCTCCATTATCAACATACAAAAGTGCATTACTCTAGGCTACTTAAAACAATGAAACCCTAAGTGAAACAGTAAGTTCACTGAGTCACCGCTTTCTCCATCCATATTTTATTTCTCTGCTTCCCTCATTCGTATTTTGACTATATTCAAAGTATTTATTTCCACAATCTTTCACCCTTTCTTTACCTATAAAAGAAGTCAATAAAATTGTCTTTTCTATTATTCCATAGAAAGAAAATCAACAACATCCTCCATGTTATCAAAGCCATTGTTCACTTTTCTCTCTTCACCTCATATGACATTTTAGGTGAATTTAACACCCTTGGTCACTCCTTTTCTTTCCTTGGTCTCTGTGATAGACACAAACTTTATTTCCTCCTCCTCACTGTCCATTTCTTCTTGGTACCCACACAAGTACCTTCTGTTGAGAAATGCCACCGGCAACTCAGATGTTCCATGTGAAACAGACCTAAGTTCCTTCTGAAGTTTTTCTATTCCTGCAGATGACACTAACATCCATTTGATGCTCAAGCTCAAATTTTAGAAATTGTTCTTTGTTTCTACTCTTTTCTTTTTCGGTCATCTCCAATCCATCCCAAGTCGTGCTGAATTTACCGCTAAAATAATTTCCCTGCTAGATACATTTCTTTGCATCTTCACTGACGACTCCCTCATGCAAGTCAGACCTTCTCTGCCCTAATCTGTGTGGGTCTTGGTTTAACTCCCAGGCTGACACAAGCTGTTCTCACAGAAGTCTTGGGGCACTTTTAAAATTAAGATCCTCGAGTGCAACCGGACTCCCAGCTGCAAGCACCTGCCCGGCTCCCACGTGATGCCTGGGACGGCGCTAGCAGCCTTCTAAACAGCAGAATACCCCGGCGGGCTGAGGTGAGACAGGTTTGTGGGCGGTCTGCGGACACGCCCACACGCCCACACGCCCACCACGCCACTGGGGGCGCACTGGCAGGGTCTGGATCCATCAACATATATGCACAAGGTCGGTGACTCAACACGGGTAACACTGTTTTCTGCTTTTCCCCCCAGACTTTACCAGACATTATTTTTGCTGTTTTTTTTTTTTTTTTTTTTTTTT
>PVJO010009809.1:0-67506 GCA_004026905.1 Hystrix cristata
TGCTTGTAGCAGGGATAATGAGGGATCAGAAATGGTATAGAGGTAATGAAGAAAGTTCTAATAGATGTAAAACTTACAATAGGATGTTACTTATGCTTTGGGAAACTTGAGTAGTTAGTTTACAAACAGTGAAAGGTGATAGTAGTGGGTCAAAGCATGTAGATTCTATACAATATTTACTCATATGAAAGAGGAAAAGGAGAGAGAAAACAAGAAGAAAAGGAAAAATAGGATTTGCTTAAGGAAGGAAAGATATGAGCTAAGCAGGAGTCAATAAAAGTAAAAATCAAAACAACAAAAACAAAGAATATGTAGACAAGAGAGTGTATTAGACAGGTATCAGGATGACTAAGAGAAAGAGAAAATAAGGAGAAACAAAACCAATATATACATATATTATGTACACATACACATACAGTGGGATTTCTCTGATGGCCACCACTCTGTTGGGGGCACAGGCCGAAGCCTGGTTCTGTGCTCATTAGCCCTACTGAGCCTGCAGTGGTCAGTGCTGGGTACTATGTTGATCCTAACCTCCAAGGATGGAGTCTGGGGGCAGCTGTCAGACTGCAGCTCTCTGAGGGATCTTTGGTAGCCAGCCCACATCTCCTTATAGTTTATGTCTCTAAAAGTTCCTTAGTGGTGTGGGTATTGTTGGCTTTACCAGATAGCGATGGCTTGTATCAGAAGAGAAATGGGAAAAGAAAAAGAAAAAAAAAAAAAAAGAAAAACCAAAACAACAACAACAAAAAACACTGAGGGAGAGAGGTAACAGTGCTTTCAGTGCAAGGCGTTTCCCACCTTATTTGATGTTCACCCTGCCAGTGCGCGGGCCAAGCCAGTGCAGATCCACGCCGGGAAGCGGCCTGACCTGCAAGCTCAAGCCTGGCTCCCTAGGTATGACTGGTTTTAAAAGTAACATTCTGGAACAATGATGCCATGACATATTTGGGCTCTCAGGCCACACGACATTCAGATCCGGTGGTCCTCTCTCAATTCCAGGGCCGAGGCAATGCCAGCCTGAGAACGTGGGCAGTTTCCCAGCTGGACCAAGGACTTGATCAGCAGGAGAGGCCAGGCCCTGAAAGAACCTCGCTTTTCTCTGCTTTGTCATGCCTGTCAAGATCGGAGCCCCTGAGAGCCACCCAGAATTCTCTGTGCTAAAGCAAAAGGAGAGCCACTGTCAGAAGATGTATTACTTAGATGTCACTTTTTGCTCAACATTATTTTCTTCACCATGTCCTCTCTCTTTTTAGATATAGAGACACCACATATCACAATAGAATAGTGTGCAAGTTCTAGAGGGATTCAATTCCCAACTCTACCTCTGACTTGCTGCCTGACTTTGAGCAAGTTTCCTACTTTATCAACCACAGCGTCCTTACCTGTAAACTGGCTGTAGTACAAATATGTTCTTAAGGTAGCATAAGGATTGAATTAATTTGTATATATAAAGTATATGGGAAGCTACCAACATATAAAATTTCATTATTATTCTATATCGGATTTATAGGCACATATATTTTGTTCTGCTATTAATAAATATTTTAAAGTTATTAATGTATAATTTACATACAACACAATACTCCAATCGTAGTGCTCCATTTGATGAGTTTCAACACTTGAATTTGCCTGTGTAACCACCTCAAACAAGATACAGAACATTTCCATTATCATTGGAGATCAGTATTAATCTGCTTTCTCTTTGCTGAGACCAATAGCTGTCAACTATAACCTAAAAGAGGGGAGGTTTAATTGACTCACAGTTGCAGTCCCTGGTTGCTGGCTCCAAGGTGGAGACGTCGTGGTGGAGCTGGGAAATGGAGGAGGGGAAGAGTGCCAGAAGGGGAAAGGGGTAGAACCCAAGGTCAGATCCACTTGACCCACCTGGATACACCCAGAAGTGTCCTCCACCAATCTCCAGAGCAGACTCCAAAGCCACCCTGAGCACCACAAGGTTTTCTCATGCTCCTTCCTGGCCAGTCCCCTCCCCTCTCCTACCCCAGAGGTGATCACTGACTCTGTCATCATACAATAGCTTTGTTTGTTCTTGGACTTCAAGTAGAAAGGGTCACACAGACTGTGTACCTTTGTACCTCACATTTGCAGCTCAATGCAATTTTTTGAGCTTCATCATGCAGCCAGGTATACTAGTAGCTCATTCTTTTTTATTACTGCACACCATACAGTAAGTTTTTGTTATTTTTCTGTTGATGGAAATTCTAGTTGTTCCAACTTTTGGCAATTTCCAAATACAGCTGTCATGAATATTCTGTATAAATCCTTTCATGGACATGCACTTTCATTTTTTTCTTATAAATACCTAGGAGTGAAGTTGGTTGATGATAGGATAAATGTAAGTTTAATTTTCCAGAAAACTTTCTGACAGTTATCCAAAACAGTGTTACTATTTTACAGTTCTACCATCATAATATGAGAGCTCTGGTTATTCAATATCCCCACTCACATTTGGTTTTGCCAGTCTTTTATATTTTAACCATTCACATGAGTGTGAAATAGTATCTATTAAAGGGATTGAAATTCACTAGGAACTTTAAAACTCTGAGACCAGATGATTTTATGGATTCTGTCAAACATATGAGGTATTCTTAATCTTTAAAGAAACAGAGGGTGAAGAACACTTCTAGTGGATCTAAGAATCAGTTTCTCCACAGGTTGCAATCATTCCTCCCTCACTTATAGTCCAGAGACTCTTAGTGCCCCTAGTTCCTGAGAGTTGAGTCAAATCTGTGGCATTTATTAGTTGTCAGTAGGTTTCCCACTGCTGGGGTGCTATTCAGTGATTTAGACCCTCCTCTTCCAGCGTCTTTCCAGCTTTCTAATTTTGTAGCTGCCATTTTCCCTTCTTTCTGAATTTATCTTTAAAAATTCCCTTTGCTGTTGTTTTTATTGGTATCGAGCGACAAAATGAAAGTAGATATATGTAATTGTGTCTCTTCCTTTGTTTTCCGAAGCTCCTTGGCAGACTCTGTCTGGGGTAAAATTCTGAGCTGTAGTTAGGAAGGCTATAGAGAGGTCCTCATACAGCAGATTCTAGGGAGAAACCAGTAGTTGGATTCACCCTGATCACTTACAAATGATAAGACTTACTTAGTACCTCTTGTCTCAGTTTTGTAAGAGACAACCACATACCTACTGCATGAAGTTATGAGGATTAACTCACACAGAATTCACCCTAGATGATCCCTGAACATAGCAAAGCCTTCGGAGGTACTGGATATCCTTACTGTTATTACCAAACTAGTGGTGAGAGTAGGGGAGGTCCTCCAGAGAGTTGAATGGTAAATAATGCCGTGGTGAATATCACAGATCTGTGTAAAAATCCATGGTATTTCAAAACTCACTTACTCTATTTGTGTTTATTTGTTCAAGTTTATCTTTGTACCATGTATAAGGAAAGATTTAGCAAACGATATTGCAAAGCTTGCTTACTAATTTTATTTGTGTTTATTGTACTCAAGTTAAATTGATCTTTATATCATTTATAAATAAATATTTAGCAGTGTAACAATATAACAGTGTAAAAATATTTCAAAGTTCTGGTTTTGCTTTAAGAGAACATAGTGCTGCTGATTTGTTTTATGTCTTAGCACATGGAATAGCAAAGTGAGATTTTTATTCATTAAAGCTGATGTAGTATTAAGTATTGCTTTGCAGTTAATATGGAAAAACTCTGAAACTTTTTCAATATAAAACAGAATATGAAAAGGAAAGACATCTTGGGATACTTGGTCATTATCATTTTAGGAAACTTCAACCTGGTATTTTCTACTTCATGTTTATACAAATTATAGGATACTTTATATATTCTATCTTTTCCTTTAAAAATTCAAAACTCAAAATATATTTTTCAAAAACACCTGGGAAGTAAATCAGCTCTGTAATAAACAGGCTCTATTTCAGTGAAGATTTGTAACACAAAGCCATTTCTTACATTCTATCTACAAGATTTGGGCTTGATTTTTAGTGAAATTTTACCAAAACCAAAAAAACATATGAACATAGTCTGCAGGCAGCAATGCTACACACGGACTGCGTAGGATTGCTAAAGTTTCCTTGGACCATGAGGACTGGCCCCATGGTTAAGAATTCACACTAACAGTGCATTCAACAAATGCCAAATGTGTTTGAAACACAATAAAGGTGACGAATTCATTTCAGGTCCCATTGTTTTTCGGTTATGTTTTTTTAAGTATAATTGACAAGAGTGCTTTGGCATCTGTGAAATGGCTCTTATGTTTCGCATTCTTTAACTGCTATCCTACTCTCCTGCAAATTCATTATTTCAAAGGAAGTTGAAGAGGTAGTGCTGAAACAATCAAACCCATGGCACATCCCAGCACTCAGTGAGCTGCTTTGAGTGTACTCAAATGAGGGAAACTCTGTCATGCCACAATCCTTTTGAGCTTCAGGTTAGCTTTCCTCTCTCCTCCCAGTACGTGCCCTTCTCAGCCTCCGTCCAACTGACTTGCATGGGGAGCAATATCACAACCACTGCTAAGGAACATAACTGCACTTTTTTATTTAAAAAATTACCATTTCTAGAGAGTACACGACATGCCTGTAATTTTACCTTATCTTTCCCTTTCTCAACAACTCAACAGGGTAGGTAATGACAACAACATTTATCTATTTATTGGGAACTGCACTAAACACTTTATACACATAATCACAATGTGCCCATGAGGTAGATGTTATTATCTCCATTATACTTATATTGAGACCGAAGTCAGAGAGGTGAAATAATTTGCCTGTGGTCATAGCTTGTGGGTGCACACAGTCAAGACTAAACCTAAAGCTATTGACTTTTAAAGGCCTCGGGTTTTTGCCTATAAGCCATGAATGAATAGAGCTACATACCAGAGTTCCCAATGAGACCTTAAACTTCTTAAGAATTACAAGTCTGTTGTTCAACTTGTTTCTTGCGCTGGGTCTAATCCTATACCTTATGATCTATTAGTTTGGGGAAAGCAGCAAAATAAAGAAAGAAGCACAGGGATTAAACCTAAGAAAACACGGAGGGGGACCGGAAGCAGGGTGGGAGGGGCAGTCATAGCTAAGAGTCTGCCAAGCCTTCCCTTGGCACAAGCTGGCTGTGAGTATTGGTGTACACTGAGGTGTCCCTGAGCCCCAGTCTGTCATCTGTCGAAGCTGAGTGACGCTTCCCTCATGAGCTCACTATTTCCTACAGAGGATGTCCAAGCACACATCACTGAACCCCATCTTGCATACCGGCTCACTAAGTAAGCCAGGCCAGGGTGACATCTGAGAAGCTGTATTTCCATTAAATCATCAGGTGACACTTGTGCCCCTGACCCAGGAACCACACTCTGTGAATCACTGATGTAGATACAAAGGAAAGGAAGAAAGTACTGTGCCAAAGGTAATGGATATTTTTGTTAATCAAATATCCTTAGAGTGGGTGTGGAAAGGTATAAAGAAAGAAAAGCACAAGTTCCCAGGACAAGCTGTTAGCAGTAAGAGTCAGGTGTAAGAGGGTCAAAGATAATTTGATAGGCTGATTAGCCTGTGCTCCGAGGCCTGACACTATGTTGCTCTCCTTTATAAAATGGAGATGAAAATATGGCCTTGGATGAGAGGTGAAATTTTCATGTAAGTAAATATAACAGACACACACAAAAACACACTTGAATGCTTTTAAACCTACTTCTGAAATGAAGGTTGCCCCTGCAAAAGCCAGCGCCTCCGCCCTTGCGAATATGAGTAACCCCCTGCCAGCTCCATCTGCAGCAGATGCCATCTTCTCCAACAATGCTTCTACTGTTTCCTTCAGAAGGAAATCCAACTGGTTGGTCACCAGGTTCTAGGTTGCGCCTGGATCTGTGAGAAAGATTTTGCACATTAAAAGCAAAACTGGCAAACCTAGGTTTTTTGACAACTTTGTGAAGTGTGAAAAAAAATCATATTTTTCTGGCACAGTTTTATGAGTTTTTGTCTTGAGCAAGCAGGAAGCTTAGCCTGTAAAAATGGAAAAAGGGTCAAGCAAATGACCTCAGCACTGGCAACCAAATTTAAGATCCAGTGAATTCTGAAACTGAACGATTTCGCTCAAATTCTTAGATTTTCAGGGCAACTTCAAAGGAATTTTCTCTGTGCCAGGAGCACCAACCCATATAGTTTGTTCTATTCCCTGCAGCTGACAGGACCAAGAAAGCCCATTATATAAAATAATGCTGCTGAAATTAACAAGTGACCATGACTAATTACTGCAGAAGGCAGGATATTTGCAAGGAATCTTCCAGAAGGTGCCATGTTTGTGTAAAGAGATTATTTGCCTAGACTAAAAATATAAATTAAGGGCCTCGTAAAGGCTTATGGGAAAGAAACCATGTATACAGATTGATTGTGATGGAGCTAAGAAGAGAACGGAAAGACAGAAAATCTGACCAATAGTGAGATCTGGTCTATCATTTCAACAGGCAGTTTACCATGCAGCTAACCAAGCGTGAACTTCAGGGACCTGATCTGTAGAGCTTTGGAGGACTGGCCTGAGCAACATGTTTATGCAGCCATGTGTTTTTTAATGTCAGTCTTTATAATTTTAAAAACTATTGTGATTTATTTTCTTGTTCTACAAAATTCACTTTCTTTGCTAATTTTTTTTCCTTAATGAAAATTCTCTAAAATTGTATAAGCTTCAGGCCGCTCAAATGTGAGTTTTCTTCTCTGTACTGTCCATTTCTTACAAAGTCCACTGAGGTAAAAAGTCAATCAGATAAAAATGTCCAAGACTAGGTGACTATATTAGTTTTTTAAGCCTGCTATAACAAGTGCAGGGTGACTCAAACACCAGAAATTGCCTTCTCACAGCTCTGGAAGCCAGAAGTGTAAGAACAGGTGTCACTAGGTCTGGTTTTTTCTGAGGCCTCTCTCCTGAGCTTGCACATGGCTGCCTTCTTGCTCTGACCTCACCAGGTCTTTACTCTGCACTTGTACAGCACTGTGTCCTAATCTCCTTTTCTTATAGGGACACCGATTGTATTGGATTAGGGCCTAAATGGTTTCATCTTACCTTAATCATCTCTTTAAAATCCGTAGCTCCAAAATACAGTCATATTCTAAGATAACTGAATTGGTCTTCAACATATGAATTTTGAAAGGACACGATTTGTCCTGTAACACTCCACCTTTGCCTTACTGAAAGTCACATAATTCTCATTTGAAAGATAAATTCACCCTGTCCCAACAGTGCAAAAATTGTAACCCACTTCAGTATCAATTCTAAGTCCATAATATCATTTGTATTAGCACTAGCATGTTGGTTTTGCCCATTAGGACAATAAAACTTCAGTAATAAGACTTCGTTTCTCCCAGCGCCCAAATTCCCAAGCTTGGAGATGCCATTAGTTACTGGCATAACAGGAAGAGGTAGTGGGCTCAGGTTCTGTTGGCAGTTAAAAGAACAGCTTACTATTGAATAGTTTAACTCAACATTTGAAGTTTACGCAATTATATTTTCCTCTAAGAATTTAATTGGCCTGGTTTATTACCCCATGCCAGCCCCAAAGGGCTGATTTCACAAGCTGGGTCATTACTTAGCCCCATACCCCACATAAGCAGGAATCTTAGACATGTCAGATCGTTTTCCACCAGAGGGTCTCCACATGGCCAAGAAGTCTGAGGGTCCTTCATGTTTATCCAGCTTAGGCTGTACCTCCAGCATTGCTGCTTTTAATGTCCTATACCCCAAACCCACAAAACTATCCCCAAAGAGCAAGGAAACCAAAGGAGACTTATCGATGAGGCAATTAAATTGCAAATCACACTTTGAATTGGCTAGATGAGTCACTAAAAAGCAAAGAAAGACCCTCATCTTTCCATTTTTCTGTATTTTTATTCCCATTCTTATCATTTTACCTACCTTAGAGATAGGATGTGTGTATTGGGAAAGGAGGCAGCCAGTAGACTATGGTCAGAACATAGAAAATTGTGTGTGGATACAGCAGAGGTAGAAAAATAAGATTATACTTGATCTGGGTGACAGTAAACTCTTTCTTGCCATATAAACAATATAGCATACATGTATACCATATGACATATTTATACACACACATTTGCTGAAAGGAAAAACAAAACAAGCAAGAACAATCTAAACTTCATTTTAAATGTCATAGGTACACTAAGATTCTTCAGTTCTAAAGAATATGTCTACATAAAACTATAATCTAGGGTTATTAGATTATATTTCTTCTTCATTTGTATAGTGGGTACCAAGTCTGTATTAGTTTGTTCATTCATTTAACAAACACATAACAACACTTGCATGCCAAAAATCCTGCTAAATTCTAGGGATTCAAAGATTAATAAAACACAGCCCATAGTAACGTAATACAGTGAAACACACACTTTCATAGTTCTTTTTGGTGTCTTCAGCTCAGTGTGAAAACAAGGAAGAACAGAGTATGGGTCTGGCATGGGGCACTCAGGAAAGTGGGGTGACATGACAGCTGGGTTCCAGATGGGGAATGTGCAGGGATAGTAGCCAGGGGAACTGTCCCAAATGCAGAGAGGCCATATACAAAGATGGCACATCATAAAAGGGCAGAAAGCACAGGAAAAACTGATCATTTTATGGTGGCCAAGGAGCAGAGAGAAGGGAGGACATGAGGAGGGAGAAAACCCTTCGAAGCTGGGCCCCCAAAGACTCACCCCTTATCATCAGGCCCGCCCTCCCAACACCAAGCCAGCTGTAGGCACCCATAAGCCAATCACCTTACATGAGCCCCACCAATGAGGGCATGAAGCTTTGGGGGACATCTAGATAGAAACCATAAGACTGTGATCAAGACGCAATACATATATGTATCAAAACCGCTGAATGTAATCACTATGTATCACAAACATATGCTAATAAAAACACACTATATGTCACAAACATAAGACATTATATAGATCACTATATAACACATAACTGAAAGTATTAAAAGATCTGGGCCACATTATTTATACAAATGCCTTATATGCCCATCTCGTGATTTATGCAAAAAATTTGTTGGTGCTTAAATCTATAAAACTGAACTGGAAGAAAATTGATATCAAATTTTGTCCCAATTTGGCAGTGAGTAATTGTAAAAGAAGTGAATTAAATTCAAATTTAAATTAAATTAAAAAGCAAAACATTTGCATCCATCTTACTAAATGATTTTTGTCTAATAAATATTGATTTCTGTATCTAACTACTTAGAAAAATTTTGTGTATATTAATGTTACTTTTGATAAGTTGTGTGCTACTCATAATTACAATAATACAGAATAAGTGTTTCAATATTTAGAGCCTTGTGACATAAGTTATAAAATATTTAAATTTAAATGTATGTGTACATATTTGTTGCAGAGATGTATAGAATCATTATAAAAGACTTAATCTTGAGACCATATTACACTAGGATAGGATTTTATAAGTAACAAAGAATGGAAATACAGGTTTCACCTGGAAAAGGAACAATGTAATATTTCCAACTTGTTGGTATAATTTTAACAGATTTTTGAGGTATAATTTACATACTATAAAATTCACCCATTGTGACCGTACTGTCCTGCATTTGAATAAATTCATACAGTTGTACAATAATTCCACCATCCAGCTGCAAATTATTTCCACCATATTTGATGTACCTTCAAGCACACTTGTAGTTAATCTGTGTATTTTTAAAATAAATAATAATAACCACCAAATAACTATGATGTTTAGATTCCATTGAACACACTTTTAACAGAGTGAGGGTCTTGATGTTTGTAACACTTTATGACTTATACCCTACGTATCTATATAAAACTATAATAAAAATTTAGACACCAATATAGAAATAGGGAAGGGGAATTCATAGTTAATAAAATTAAGGGCAATCCGAGAAAATACTCTAACATTTTATTTTTGTTAAATTTTATAAAAGCTGAACAGATTCTGTACTTGTTTGGTTGATTGAAGTCATTGTTGTACATCTGAATTTGATTAAAACCACAGGGTTAAAAACTCACTTTTCTTCCAAAAACACATAACACCTTAGTCTATGTAACTGAGAGGAAGAGCAATGAAATACTTCTTTTTGAATGACATAGGGTAATTTTTCCAAGTCAGAATACTGTGTCATTAAATTCTGGGTTGACAGCCACTGTCATATTTATGAGCAAGATGGTCTGTATTTTTTCTGTTGATTTAGATCTCCTGGGATTATCTTGGCCTGAGATTAAAAATTGGTTTTTTTTTTCTTTCATTTTCATTGGACAAAAAATACTTAGATTTTATTGTCATCAGATACACAAGATGTAACTGCTTTTTCTCCTTTTTCTAAAGAAATTAAATCTCACCTTTAAGTCAAATTCCATATGAATTATACACATTAACATGAATATATATGTATAGCTATACATATATATAAAAACATAGATTTTAAATGATCATTTTGGATCATTTGGATCCATATATGTCTTTTAGAGCATGAAAAAATTCAATATATGTTTTTAAATTAGTAATAAGACTTGTTTGTATTGCATAAAAATAAAAAAGTAAGTTTTCTTTATTTCTCATGGACTTGCCGACTCCATATTCTTTTTCTAAAAAATCCTTCAATTATTAACGAGACTAAAGTATGAGGCTCTACGTCAGCATGATAAAGGTTTCTAAGTGTGATTAAGGTTCCAATCGCATGACATGTGGAATAACCTATTAATTATATTCCCTTTAGTGCTACAGAACAGTCCAAGTGACTGTAATATATGCTAACTTAATCTCAGCCACAGAAAATGTGTTTCTAATTTTCAAATTCGGCAATTTTTCAATAAAAGTTGTTGCACTTCGTCTGATCTATTCTCAAAATACGGAAGTGCTTGAAGCTCGACCACCTGCAATAACAGATTACTGCTCTCTAAAATATTACCATACACCTACAACGTGGAGGCACAAAGCTTTGCTAAAAAAGATCTTTGTTGTTTTTTCTAAAAGAAAGAAGTGATCCCAAAGCGAAACTGGTTTTCAGCAGCCTCTCTGCTCCCAAATGCGACTGGCATCAAAGTCTAATGAAAACCTGTTTGCGGACACTGGATCCAATCCAAGGTACACCATGGGCATATTCTAGACCCCTTGGGACATGACTCATATAAAAAACACAGGGCTGTCATCGGATGGCTGGTGGCTCAAATAAATCAAATTTACTTTGAAAACTGAAGCATACCAAAATTTTATTAGGTGAAACTTTGGCATTTCTTATAGCCAACTTGCACATATATATTTTTATTACTTACAGCAGTTAAAAGGTATGCTACCAACCATATGCAAAACAAGAAAAGATTGTAGAGTACATTTTTTCAGTGGGTGGTAGGAGGAACTACCTTTTTTTTTTTTAAGGAATTCCAAATAATTCATTTTTAATAGGTGGCATCAAAGAGTGCAGCCCAGTGTCTCTGTAATTCACAAGCTCTGTGGTACCAACTTCGGTGCTGCATCCTCCCTTTAGCAGATCTCGTTACTAATCTTAGAGAATGTCTTTACCCCAATGTGATTTCTTGCTCACTAAAACTATCAACTGTACCACACTTCATGGGATGATGACAGATAGTGTTTATAATATGCGTTTATGAGAAACAGACATGAATATACTCAAGTTCTTGATGACCTAAAAAGGATTAAACTTTAAGCTTCAAAGGTCTACTACTACTTATGCATTAACCTGTACATTACGTCATTTTCAAATTCTGGCGTGGTAATGTTCAGTCTTCAGTCAACTATTAAAAAATTCTTTATTTTTAAGTCTAATATACACTTACATTTAAAATATGTTATTTGGTCATCAAATGCATATGGGAAAATAGGCCTTTGCCCAATGAATTATTTCAAAATTAATACTCATTTTCTTTTTTAATTTGTCTTTTATTTTCTGTCAATATATAGGATATATGTAAGTATACATATGAAATATAAAAGTATACATATTTATGGGTAATATGTGATATTACAATACATGTATATATTATATAATTAATATTCACTTTTAAAATCACATCTGTCACCTTTTAAAACTAGGAGCACTAATTATCCTAAAGTAACTGCTTTGAGAGTTGCATGCAGTGAAGCATGTACTATTGTATATATGCTCAAAAACACAAATTTTGTCATTTATTAAATAGGTTTCAGCTGGCAAGCTTGGACTAGGATCTCTTAAAAGATTTACATGCACCTAAAATGTTAATTTCTAAAATACTGTCTTGCATAGAATTCATAAAGTTTATTGTTTTAAAGTTGTAAAATCATGCTATGTTATAATATCCTGCTACATATAATTATAAATCCTGCCACATGTAATTATAAATAGATTCAAAAGACATATACACGCTAATAAAATTATATGTATCATGTATTTTTAAAAGCTCTTCTAGAAATATTTTTAGATCTATTCTTGCGTAGCTTCCTTGATTATTTTAGTATCGCTCTATGAAAAAGCAATAGCCCTTTCTCGGATCTCCTGGGATGATTCCTTTAGCCTCAGGTCATGGGCAAGCAGTGGCTGGCAGCACAGGCAAAATGGCTTTCTATGTCCTGTACTGTGTTTTTACTGACTGAGCACAGGCTAGGTCAATGCAAAGGGTCAAATCAACTATTTTGGTTGAATTTACTTATCACTTGAGAAAATCACTCACTTTGAGTACAAGTTTGCTAATAATTTGTCAGACCAGAAATCACTTCATTTGAAATGGCTCAGTGATTTTCACACATAGACGTAGTCTCAATAAAATCTGTGGGAAAGGAAAACCAGACTGATTTGGCCATGGAACGCAAGGGAAGAAACACATCTGTAATCAATGAACAACGAATTGTTTGAGGCTTATTACCTGCTGTGCACGGTGCTAGAACTATGAAGAATAGAGAAGAAATATTTTTTTAAAAGTTCCTGTCTCTAAATTGGTTCCAATCTAGTTGAGAATGCCCGAATGCCTAAAGGAATTATCCCAGGAGCAATACAAGATAGTAAGCCAATCTTTGCCCCAAAGTATAGTAACACATGCTTTATGAAGGTGGACTAAATACATACGGAGTTTGGGAAGGGCGAGATTGTGATGGGGAGAAGGCAGGAGTGCTCAGACCAGTCATGCGAAAGTGGTGTCATTTGTGTCTGCCTCTGCTCGTTGCTATTTCCTCCTCACCTGAATAGTCTTTTTACTCCAAATAGATTACTAGCTTTGACACCAAAATTTATTTTTCTAAAAATCCCACCAAAAATAAAATCAGAGACAGACTGTGAAGCTGGAAAAAGACTTGTTGCTTCTTTGAAAAAGGGCTAATATCTTAAGAGTAATTACCAAACAATAATTTCAGACAAACATAGAAATAGAAATACTGACAACAAAAAGCAGGGGGAAAAAAAAAGAAAACCCCACAAGATTACAACTAGGCAAATAACAAACGAGGTACAAGTGGGCCAGTTATTATAACAAAGTATTTAATTTCATTGATAAAGCAATGAATACTTAAACCATAAAGAACTGCAATTTTCACCAACTGAAGCATCAAAGAGTAATTGAAAATTATAACACCTGAGGTTGAAGACAATTGGGAAAAGTGGAGACATTCGTGCACAGACAATGGCAGGTAAATTGATACAGTAGCTTAGAAAGGCACTTTGGCAATGTGAACTGAAAACCTTAACCTGTGTAATAATCTTTGATCCAGAAATTCTATTGCTAGGACATTCTCTTAAGGAAATAATTACAAATATGCTCAAAGGCTTAGGAGATAAAAATGATCACAAGGTTGTTTAAGATTTTTTAAAAACTTGGACACAATGTGAAGTTCTAATAACAGGATTGATCACAATATGGGTTAAAATTAAAATTAACATATGGAATAATATTTAGTGATAGAGAAATATGTCCTACATACTGACATCCAGAATAAGATATGAAACACTATATGAAGTGCACTTCAAAATTTAAAAGGAATATCAGGAAAAAAACTGGGAAGGGATACAATAATATGTAACCTGTGTAATAGTAATTGCCCAGGGGGTAGGAATACAGGCTACTTTTTCTTTATTTTAGTCTAGTTTATAATTTACCAAAATATATTATTTTTGTTATTTGTAAAAGAAGCTTCTTTATAAAACAACGCTGTAAAGAATATTCGGAGGTTAAAAGTTTTTATACATATTTAAGATAGTTTTGCCAGGCTGAGTACTAAAGCTTGCTAAGTTTTGCTGTCCAGAGGAGTTTCTGAAAATATGCACTTGGAACAAATGTTTACTTATAACAGAGTCATTTTTTTCTCCAGCTTCAGCAATAGAAAATATTTAACTTTAAAGAGTAATAATAATTTGCTTTATAAACTGTCTTTCAGGTTTTCTTTAAATGTTATATTTGTACTTATTTTATCAAAGTGAAGCGGTTTAGTTTCCAAAATTACTATTAACCGACATAGAAGTGAAACATCTGAAAACATATAATTATATAACTCATCAGAATTTGTTGGTAATTAGAAGAGACCTTTTCTGCAAATGTTTTTGGAACAGGAGGAATCAGGTAAGCAAAGGACTTGCTTTCAGTTCTTCCTGTACGAGTTATCTCGTGAGAATGGCCGGGATAACACAACAGAAAACTGAACTCTAACCACACTTTGCTTCACGGCTTTAAACACAACTCTCTGGACTGTCTTAATTAACAGAAGAAAGAGTGATTGCAATCACAAGCAGTAAATATCAAAAACTTTCTATTATTATTTTTATAACACCTGGTATAATTTTGTAACAAACTATGCCAGATTTTACTAATATATTTGCCTTTGACTATTTTTTTTTTTTGCCTTTGACTATTGAAAGTGGGCTGAATCTTGGGGAACACAGAAACATTTTGAATAGCCAAGATAAATCAGTATAAAATTTAAATAATCTCACAAGAAACTATAGATCATGGATTGAAAAGATTTCGTTGTGGCTTTTTTTTTTCTTTTTTTGCCAGTGAGGCTCCTGATTCTAACTTGACATAGAAGGACCCTGATATGATTAATTTGCAGAAATTATTTCTTGTAGAAGAGTTAAAGTTCTCATTCATACTTCAGAAATAGAAACATTCTTTCAGACTATGACACATTGGTGTGACACATTTTCTTTACATTCAATCAGGCCTTTGAGCCAAATTCCTTTGTCAATAGTCAATGGTAAAGCTTTTCTCAGTCATGAAAGTTGATTTTTTTCTTTATAAGCATTCTTGGGAAAGGTGGAAGTTTCCTTCAGGTTAAATTTACAAGTTAGAGGACTATTTCTTCCACGAATAAAATGATATTTGGTTTCTCATACATCTTTTAAAAGCAACTTGGTGAATTTTCTGAGCTTTTTGATAAAGGGACGATGAAAGAGTAGCCTGCACTTGCTTAAGCAAGTAAACAGATCTCAGCAGGGACAGGAACACCGCTCCTTGCACAGGGAGTTGCTCTCCTTTGTCAGTTACACTCTATGGCAAGTGATGCCAAACCCTGATCCAGACTTTGTCACTGATCCGAGCCCTCTTCCAAACGGTTAGGTAAGCAAAATTCTTCCTGGTGACAATTTAGGATAAATTACTTCGGTGTTCAGACATGAGCGTGAGACATTATAAGGATTTTGCTGCCACCTAATTTGCATATATGATTGTGCCAGAACTTCACATGGCTGCTTTTTCAGGTAGTCCTCAAAAATTATCTTTGCCCCTCCTTTCTCAGCTGCTTCTCCCTCCTTATTGAATATTTAAGACGCACTAACTATGCACAGGTGCTCACATTGCTGACATTTTATTCATTCTGTACAATGCAGTGCGGCATACTCATAATCCTAAACATGACAAATAAAACTCAAATGTCATTAGCAAAACAAAATACAATGAGGCTGGTAGAAAAGGAACTACAGGAGAAGTCAGGACCAGGATGCCTGCATTCTTGTGTCTTTCTCAGTCACAACACCTTGCTGTTAGTCATTGAATGAAATTACTTTGTGCTTCTGTTTCCTTCTTTGAGAGAAACGAAGATGTACTACCTGTGTTCTTTCCAGCTTTGGTGGTCCAGGTTTCTAAATCCATTCACTAACTGTCTTTAAAAATCATTTTTCCTTCCTTTCTTCTGTAGTACAAAGCTTTCAGCCAATGAAATCAAATGATTTCAACCTGATTTACAAGAGAACCTGCCATCGAATTTGTTCATAAAAATATTCTTGAAGGCTCTTTTAGAAAGCCTGCATCATTTTCACTGCTGCTTGCATAGAAAAGGCAAACAATTTCTCTGAAAATGTGCTTACTTTGTTATTATTATTATTAGTTCACCTTTTTTTTTCCCAGAATGCTTGTATTATAGAACAAACCACTGAACAGTAAGCTCCTTTATAGACATTCTAACCAGGTCAAATGGAAAATGAAATTATAAATACTTTGTAATCACTGTAAAGCAAGGTGAACTTTCTCTATCATCTTGACTTTCTTGCTCTTTATAATCAGCAACTGATCAGACATGGTTATACAAGTCACATGTTACTTGAAACCGTTGCTTCAAAACATTCAAAATCAGTAATAAGTATCCTGAAAAAAACAATTGTTTCATAACAGATCGTTGAGCATTTTGATGTGCTTCATAATGTGCCTTTGATGACTGATAATTCCATAAATGTCTTCTTGTATGTGATACTCAGCCATAAAAGTTGATCTGTACCCAGACTTTGATCTTCTAAATGCGTAACATAGAAATAATTGTCATTAATTAAATCACATTTGTATTTTGATAATATAGGAGTTGCTTTTCAATTGTTATTGCTATTGTTATTAAGCTGAAAGGACACTGGATACTTTCTTAAAACAGTGAGGTAAAATTACCCTCTTATGGTTGCCAAGAAACCACAACTGCTTTCAATAACATCCCCTTTTCAGATAGACTGGCCAAAATGTGTTGAGATATAGTAATACAACACATGAAATATGAATATATTTTACCTACAAATTTGATTTAATTCAATAAATATATATTAAATTTCCTATTATGAAGACAGCATCATTTCAGGTACTATGTGACATAGAAGAAGCACCATATTAAATTCTCTGCTTTGGGAAAGCAAAAAAAGGAAAAAGTTGGAAATAAACCAAGGAAACGAAAGCAGCTATAGTACAAGGCAGAATTTAATAAATTACAGAATGTAATGTTCTTGTAGTTGAGAAAGAAATATGATACCTGGGTAGCTGGTCAGGGAAGACTTCCTGGAAGGGCTGTTTGAGACACGCTGATGGTCCATCCCTTTGGGCCCTGCTATGGGAACGGGCATTGCAGTCGTATCCAGATGGTAGGTGAGAGTATGTTAGAAACACCAAAACAGGAACTAGCCCAGGTTCTTCTGACATCACTACCTCTACTTAGAAGCTGCTTCTCACATCACTTTCCTCCTCATTTAAGAATTCTGTCAAAGGCTCCTAAGCTTATCTGTGCAGAGAGCAGCTGTAGATTAACAGGGCTACACTCCAAAGGTAAATCAGACCTGAACTGTGAAGGTCTTGGATTCCAAGCTCAATGTGATGCTGACTTTATGAACAATGAGAAGTCATTGAACCATCCAGGCAGAGTTGCTGTGTGATCGGCTTTAACACCCAACTGGTAGTCATGCACATGAAAACTTGCCCCAAGTAGCATCCTTTGGGCTCAGAAACCACATAGGGGCCTTCGAAGATTTGACTGGTGGTGATGGTGGTAGAAAGAATGGAGGAGGAAAAATGGTTAAAAGAGACAAATAAGGAAAAAAATCAGTACTAAATTATATAAGAAATAATTCTCAACTATTTAATATTATGCAGGTTCTTAAAAGCGTTTTGGGAATGTTGTACCTACAAATAATAGAATTAACAAAATTCTCTACAGTTTGGGAATAGCTGGGAAGAAGGTCAAGGAAGAGATCAAATGATTTGTCAATTTTCCTCCTCCTCCCCTCTTCCTCCTCCTCCTCCTCCTCTTTCTCCTCCTCTTTCTCCTCCCGCTCCTTCTTCTTTTTGTGGTATGGCAGAATGAACATAGGACCTTTGTGCTGAGCTACATGCTTGATCCTTTTTTATTTTTTATTTTTTATTTTGAGACAGGGTCTCACTAACTCACTAAGTTGTCAAATCTGGGCTGTAATTCATATTTCTCCTGCCTCAGCCTCCCAAGTAGCTTGGACTACAAGTGTATACCACTGTGCTCAGCTATTGATTTTTTTAAATTGATTTTGCAGTGAATTATTTATTATTCTAGGAATTAAAAAACAAGACTATTTTTTTAAAATCAAATAATTCTAAAGTTATTTTAACAAAACAATTTTTAAAATGGCTCTAAAATTTATTTCAGAAAATCAAAATTTCAAAAGTGTCATTTATTATAATAATACTAGTATTTATAATTTTTAGAATTTAATTATTGAATTAAATGGAAATTAATATTTTAGTACTTGAAAATCTACTTAATTTTCATGGGAAATATATTCATGCTAAAATATATTCAAAAAACTTAAACACAAGCATAAGAAAATTCTGTATTTTTATAGGCTTACTTTTTACAGCTATTTTTTTCAAATCAAGGCAAAACTAAGCCACTGATAACACATCAAGTGACGTAGAGATGACACTTATAAAACTACGAGTCAAAAACTTCAGTAATACTAATTGTAATAACATTCATTTGATCTTTGAAGGAAAATTCTTGGGGAAACGCTGTTTACTCTGGAGACAGTACCCAAACTAACGGTTCAAATAACTATTCGAAATAAGTGATATGCTACTGTATCATTGCAGAAAGGCTTGACACAAGAATCCCTTCTGACCATCCTGAGACTTAGTGATATATGTTTTATTTACAGAGATGCTCTCCTGTATAAATGTTTTACACGTGAATTATACACTCAATATTATAAAGATAATAATATAATAAAATCTAACCTACCATAGCTCCATCTATTTTCAGATTGTAGCAAAATAGATCAGAATACTCTACTCTCTGCTGTTTCATATTACGTTGCATTGGCTGTCCAAAGGAAGTTTTGTCAACAGTCCGTAAACTAAAAGAAAAATTGAAAAAAAATTGGGTGACTTTTCACTTTGCAGTTTTGTAGAAGTGTAGGTTTTGGCCTCAAAAGTGGTTTTAGTTAAAATCTGCAAAGATTTTGCAATGTATAGCAATATGTTAAATATATTTATATAGTATAATATGTTACATTTTTGATAGAGCAAAATTTTCAAGTTTAGAAAACAAATTAAAATAACTTGCTAGACACTTTTAGTTAAGACAATAATTTTGATCTTTATAAAAACCTTTAAGGTCAAGTAACATCTGTGTATTATTAAGGAAACTCTTCATAGTACTTTGAAATACTTGATTTTTTATAAAGTGTACACTGGATCTGAAATTTCTTTTTTTTTGCATTCCTCAGTGGATGAAAAGGATAATTCATGATTACTTTGAAATGTTCAAATGATTTGAACTAGTAGATATGAAGGAGGCTATGAAATGGGGCAAACAGTGATAATACATTTTTACTGTTTGCTCCCTCCTATTCACATGATGATGGTTTCTCTCAGATGACTTCTGTCAAAAATGTGAAGAGATCATCATTACGAACATTCTTGATTGGACTATGTGTACAGTCAACCAAATCATAATACTATAGAATAAAATACACTGAAGTAAGATTTTTCACTAAAAAATCAAAAGAGTTTTATTTGGAAATTGTGTATAAATTCCCTGTGTAATATCCTTGATATTTGTGCCTTGCTTCTCTTACCATTTTTATATATATTTAAATTTTACTCATATCTATATACACATTTTTTTTTAACCAAGCCACATATAACAGCCTCCAAAATCCTCTCCAGTTTACCCTGGTGTGCTATACAAATACAACAATTTAATAGGTGACTGAATACAAATAAGTTTGAGAAGCACTGATTAGGGAATTAGATTTAACAGATTGTTGGGTAAAGTACAGTAAAACAAATGAGAAATAAACTCAGGGTAACTCAAAAATTAAGAATATTACCAAGGCGAAAAAATCTGTTGACCATAGTTCAACTTGCTCCTTAGTTTGTAAGATTTAACAAAGACATGACGGGAAGCATATTGTCTCTTTGAGTGTTAGATTAGAAAGATATTCCCAAAGGCAAACATTCCAATGGTACTGACCCTCATCCAGGTTTCCCTGAAGGGCTCCCAATGTGCACTGGCGGAAAAGTGTACTGGATATTTATTCTGGTTTCTCATAAAGGCCACATTATAGATTGAAGTTGTGGTTGGTGACTGAATCACATACAACTTGAGAGAGTTTTGGTATTTGGGAAAATAGCTTCAAAGTCTCAGTCTTCTGGGGACTATCTGGGAACAGGAAGGGAAGAAACATGAATATACTATTAAAATAATGTACATCAAGAAATCCACATGCATATTAAATTTCTCAACTGAGTGGTGATGCATATCAGAATTTCTGTTAACTATAGAAACTCTAAGAATCTTTTAAAATATGCTATTTTACAATCCCAACCAGGAACAGGCCTTAAGTTTTAAATATGTATTCCAATAACTCCAATTTCTTAGGACTTTTTAATCTCATCTATTATTTGAGGATGTTCCAAGTTCAATATCATGTGCATCAAATTACTCCATATTCTTGTATGTTTCCGAGAGTCTAGAGACAAAATAAAACACTTTCCTTTTGATCTAAAATGGCATTTCCTATGTAAGAACAAAAAGCCACAGAAAGTTTTAAGGCTCCTGAAAGTAACATATTAGAAACCCATACAGCCTACAACTGAACAGTTTCCAGTTAAAGCTTTCCAAAGCTACTGGAAAAAGCCGAGACAAGAGAAATATCTATACGCCTACAAATAAAAGTAAAACCCCGTGCTGGATTGTGAATAATAACCTAAAGTTATTGAAGGCATGAGAATAACTTATAAAAAGCCATTGTAAAGCATTTTGTAAAATTTTATTGCCATTCAAATGTTGAATGATGACAACAGAAGTTCTTCAGGGACTGGTAAAAAGCAAACATAGTTGGAAAAGGAAATATAAGAAAAAAGTAAAGAAAACAGGGCGGATATAAAGTCCTCATAAATGTTTAAGAGAGAGAGAAATAAAAGACAATTGTGAATGATAAAAGGAAACATTTCAATTTCATGTCCAATTCTATGAGACTAAATAGCTAAATTTTAATTTCAGGACACTTAAATCCAAATGGGAGACTCGAAGTTAATCCTTGGAATGTTTACAGAGACATATTTCATACATATATGCAAATATTGAAAAGTATATACTAATTGATTCTACCATACTACTAGGCCTTGTATTGTAATTGGATTGTTTTTTGAGGAACTTAAAATAGCAAGGGTCACCATTTCTGCATAGTCCTAATAACCACAGTGAAACAGCCTATACAACAACTGAAAGGTAAGTCACTCAGCAATCTTCACTACTCACCCATCAAATCAAGGTCTTTGGGAAAGTGCTTTGATAATCAAAACTTGTTTCCTAAGAGCCAAACCTTTATAGGTTGATAATAATAATGATGACTACCTAACAGAGTATATTTAGTTCTTCTAACTTTTCTTTTAGATCCGAAGTAATTTAATCTGTAAATTACCTGCAAAGCCAGGGAGCATCATGGGAAATGCTCTCTGAAACTGGTACATTTAATCAAAATGAAGAATAAAGAAGGGATCCTTATGTAAATTAGATACAGGTTTTGCCAATTCTGCAGAATAGATTCCTTACTCTTTTGCTGCCCTATTTGGAACTTGTATGTTCTTAATTATTGCTGTTTGGACTCTTAGCAAGAGAAAGAGGAATGAAATACGATTGACACTAAGTGTTTTCTGACTTAATAATGAGTGGTCTTTTTTAAAGATTAAAATGAAAAATTAGAGTCAAAATATTTTGATCCTGTCTGTTTTACTGTTTTACAGTGGTCCTCCTCCAGGAAGTAAGGCTCACCACCCAGAGCTAAAGGGGACCAGGTCCTGGAGTGCCCGAGTTCATTCAGTGTTTATGTTGTGTATTCAGTTTCCCTATCTAGCTCACTTTTGCCTCTTCTTCAGGGTCCGGGGCCATCTTGTTTAGATTTTATACTGACTGCATTAAAAGAGACTACTGGGAAGAAAAATTGATAAGAAGAAGTAAGAGGGAGAAGGAAGGAATTAGAACAGAGTAAAAGAGAAAGGGAGAAGAGAATCAAAGAGATTTTTTTTTCCTACGGAGTCTGCCCCTGAAGAAAACATCTGTCTGAATGTTTTATGCTGAAAATGACTTGTTAACACAATCCAAAGTTAGAGGGAGTGGGAAAGGGAAGGAGTATATGCTTTATGAAAATTGAAAAACAAAACTGAATGGATAAAATTACATTTCTTAAAAAAATAATATATAAATGTTATTGCTAGAAAGAGAAAGAAAAACACGTGCATATATTTAGGCAGAAATTACAAAGATGAGAGCTCAAATTTAGAGTAACTTGTGCTATCTGAAAAGCCATCAGCCTAAAACTATGAAATTGGGAGGCTTGATTGGGGTGACACATATGAAGTAGAATAAGGATCATAAGATGTATCAGTACTTTTATCCTTTGGAGAAAATGTGTTTGACTCAGTTTTGAGATAATGTGACCCAATTTTCTCGGGTATATTAGTACAAAACTTTGTAGAATTACAAATGAAGTCCTAACTTGGTATACACAGACTCCTTCTGGCCCTGGGGCCCGACAAGTCTAAAGTGACCTCTGAAGCCTTGTCCCGTGGAAGACTGACTGGAAGTGGCTCCAGAAGGCTCCACTCAGTCCCTGCCTTGTGACAAGGGTCTATCTAAATTGTTCCAGGCAGGCGTGGCTGTAGGACTCAGGACTTTCTCTGGAGCAAAAAACTTAACTGCCTCTGGCAGCTGCTTCAGTGTTTAAAAACAAAATCCCTTTTAATTTGGATGACTACTTTTCATGAAAGAAAAATATTAATCCAATTTATTTGAAAAGAAAAATGAATTCATTTAATGAATTATCGCTGAGCAGAGCATAAATTCACAAGGAGAATTAGTGGTGAGCAGAAAGGGACCAAATAGACTGCAAGCAGTAAGGAGGATCCGTGCACTCTTCAGGCTGCCAGTAGCCTGAGTAGGAGAGATAGTGACCACCAAAATTTTACTCACGATATACCAATACAGTAACTCTTGAATTCCAGCTATCAAAAATGGATGGCTTTATTTAAACACAGACAAATTAGAGAGAAAAATGCATTCTCCCAAACAACCAGAGCATCTTTGTTCAATCAAAGGAAAAATGTGAAAGCCATTTACTCTTCCCTCAGACCACAACTTGAGAAAACAAATCTACTAAAGCTCCAGTACAGAGCTACCCTGGCCACTCTTAGCACTCTGCTGTAAAATTGCACTTTATATATTGTATGCAAATCCACTTCCTCTGCTACTACTCAGACTCCATCACTCTCTTTCTTCCTTTCCTTCTTTTTTTCTTTCTTTCTTTGTCTGTCTGTTTCTCTTCCTTTCTTTTTTCAGTACTGTTGATCAAATCCCGGGGTGCTCTATCACTGAGCTACATCCTCAGCCCTTTATTTATTTATATTTATTTACTATGGGGGCGATGCTGGGGAGCAAACTCAGGGCTTGCACTTGCTGTATTTTTACTTTTTTATTTAGAAGCAGGATCTCGCTAAACTGCCCAGAAGGGACTCGATCTTGCATTCCTCCCCCAGTCTTCCTGAGTGCTGGGATTACAAGCATCTGTTGTCATTCTTGATGAAGACAGAATCACAGTGTTTCATGCCAGTATGTCTCACCCACAGGCACAAAATCAGACACTGCCTAAAAACTACCATCTCAGTGCAACTCCTGTAGAAATAGTAACATTTTGGGGAAGCGATGGTCTCCTCAAGCTAGGAAAATAGTTCATTTCTTCCACAGCTGTCTATTGAGTTAAGCAGCTCTGCTCAAGGAGGGTACTCACTGGTGTCAGGAGAACATCCAGCACATGCGTGCGAGCATCTGCATTCACAGGGCCATCCGCTTAGAGCACGTGGACCAGGAGAGCTTCCCTGTTCTGGAGGATTTTTAAAATGCAGCTATAGCTGTCAGTCTGTGGCAGCTTCCAGGTAAGGAAAGTGGAAACTGAAACCAAAGAGGCAGAAAGGTCTGTGCTGTGTACACGCAAATCCTGGGCATTTCTGGTGAGGAGGATGGTCGTTGTTCATTCGAGGCTGAAAGAAAATGCAGGAGTTGTTTTGATGATACACCTGACTTTTAACATTTTTTTGATTTTCCAAATTAGCACGGGACCAATGTAATAACGTAGTTACGAGAGGAATCACAGTCCATTCACTTCTTATTTACTAACCAAGAAGTTTATGACCCAGACTTGGCATCGAGAAATCTACACTCTTGTTGGGGAGGCTGCGGTGAAACTTGGGACACAAAGAAAGATGCATCAAAACAGAGACAGAAGTGAGTTAAATGCATGTTAATGGAACTAATTTCTATGATGTGTGATCTCTCCAGGCTTTCATACAGAAAAATTTCTTCTTAGATTAAAATTTATATACATAAGTGTACTCTTGAGTTGCCAAGTTCTTCTCATTTCCATCCCATTTGACTGTACTGATTTATACTGGACACAGTCCAGTGTTAGACAGTGCTCCCTGGTGCTACATTACAGACCGTCTGTATTAATAATTGCTGGGAATATTTATTGAGCATATACTACATGCTCAGCATTGTTCTGAAAGGTTTGCAACTAATTATAATCCTATGGTGTAGGTATTGGGATAATTCCCACTTTGGAGAAGAAAAATCTGAGCCACAATGTTTAGCCACCTGCCACTCATAAATCAAATGGTGACGCTGGAAATCTAATCTCCACAAACTGACTCCCAAGCCCACCTTGATCACAGCACTGTTCTATCACCACACTCTCTTGTCCATCTTTTTGAAATGATGTTTAGGTTAGTTATTTGAAATGGTTCCTAAGTAATGAAGGAGACTGGCACAAAGTGAATTTTACCATACCTGACTATTCATTTCAGTTTGAACATCGAAATGCCACATAACGGGTTGGATGCTGGAGATAGAAAAAAGAGCAAAGGCAAGTTACTGCGTTCATGGATTTGAAAGCCCGGCAGGGCCCTCGCACTTGAACAAGCCCATCGAAGGGCACAGATACAGCCCTGTGTGGCAGGAAAGGTTGCCGGAGCGAGGCGTGTGAATACAAAACACCTCAGTGTAAATGGACATTTGCCTCAGAAACTGCAGCCAAGGAAAAGTGAAACGGCTTTTCCTCCGACAAGCAGACATACTAAATCTTGCAATAATGTAGACACTGCTGGCCTGTTAGAACTACCCGACGTTCTGTGAGCTTGCTAACCATTCTGGAGTTAAAACATACCCCTCCAGGATGTTTCAGATGTATTGTACCTAAATAATTCGGTGAGTCATAAAGCAAAGCAGCATCTGCATTCAGTCAACTTCATCGGAATTTTCTGAAAGTATGAAAATATTAGGAAAATCTTCTATCGATGATGGACAATCATGTTTGGCATAATAAAGACTCATTAACAAAAGCTTGAGGGGATGGAGTAGGGGAAGCCAGTTGAAGATTAAAGCCAAATCAAAATATGGTTGAGTTGTTGCTGCCAGTTAAGAGGGTCTTTGGCATCATAAGTAAAGAAAATTAGTGCAAGTTAGTTCATGGAAATACAGTGAAAACCAAATTGTCCCTTATGTCATCTAATTTTAAAATTTCTATTATTTATTACCATTTAGAGATGTATAACAAGAGAAAAGCAATGGAGAAATTGCAAATCATTAGGATGGAATGATGAGTTTCAAAGAGAGTCCCTAATGAAAAGCAGAAATTTTTGAAAATGAAAAACCTCAAATCATATTTCTATTTAAAATCTATAATGATGCTCTGATCCTTTTGAAGTCCAAGATACAATACATGCTTACATTGGCTGTTGAGTTATGACTTAAATTCGTGCTATATTTAGGAGGTAAAATGTTGCCTTACATGGAAAAAATTAATTGTGCAAAATTGAAGAAAGATGATTGAAAGTGCAAAATAGTAATCATTACAATTTATAGTACGTGTATTGTTTTATAAAAAGGAATTTGCACGTAATTTCATATATTATACCTGGATAAAACGCATGTGCGCAAGATATGCAAAAATGTTAACAGAGATCCCTGCAGTGTGACTGTAGACACCTCTTGCTTTTTTCTTTATATTTCTCTTGATTTTTTAAAGGTCTCTATAATGAGCTTTTATAATTAGAAAAGTCATGTGATTTTAACATAGACTTGTATCTATGCTCTAGAAGAAGTAGATTATATAATGGTAAATTGAACACTTATTAGCCAAATTATTAGCAGAATATAGTCAGAGTGTACAAAGAACAAATCAAACCATATAAACTTAATAGCTTCTTTTTGGCTTGGACTGTAAGATTCAGCAGATGTTGCATTGGAATTTTAGCAAAGGACGTGATATAGTCTCCTGAGATTTTACTGACAAAATGAATTTAAGTCTGTTCGGATCAGGAAAACTGCACTTGGTTGGAAAATATTGCTGAAAGTCCGTAAACAAAAGAAAATAATGACCTGATAAAGGAAAGATGCTAATGGGAGAGCCATGGCATCCATCCCCAAAAAGCCCTTGGGGAACAAGGTCATAGTCTAGGTAGCACGTGAGCTATTGAAGACAGAAAGGGCACTAGTGGGAAATTAAAAATGGGAATATGGTGGGGGACACTGATGATTATTAAGCACCTACTTTGTGCAGAGAACTTTCTAGAGACTTTCCTAGATTCTTCTTTTTTACTACATGCACAATATCCCTATTAGGAATTATTTCTGATTAACAGATGAGGGAATTAAGAATAACAAAAGACTTTAAACATAACAAACAGGAAACAATGACAACTACATTGACTCATTTATTTGGTTAAATATGATGTGGAAAAATAAAGCCTATCAATAGTTGGTACCTAATAAATGGAAAAAGCCATAGAAATCAGTGTCCTAAATGTTAACAGAAATGTACTATCATAATGTGAAAGGAAAAATATCTGGATCTTTTTCAGTGTAGATTCCACATATTATATTTATTAAGAAGGACACGAGGACAGTTAGCTCCTTTCTTTATACATATGGTGATACTATTCCCGAAACACTGTATCTTATTACCAGAGATTTATTCTAATAGAGAATAAGGTCCATAAAAATCCCAAAGTAGAGGATGTGGGGAGCCTGACCAAAGGTTGACTCAGATGAATCCTAACATATATGAAAAGCATAAGCACTTGGGGGAAATCGTGTGGCCTGTTCTGAGCAGGATAAGTAGGAGAAATAGGATAAAAGTAAGGAAAGGAAAAAATGTCAAATATCAATAAAAACATTCCAATAGTGGAAACTATGAAAACCAGAAGATTTGCTCCCAAAGGAAATTCATGATTTGGGAAGATTTAATACTTGACTGAGTAAACATGAAACAATAACTAATCGAGAACAGCTCGGAAATTTATGCTTGTATAGATTCATTTGTAAATAAACTATTGAGCAATGAAGCCTCCTTTCCTTATGAGCATCAGGGAATAAACTATTTCCTAGGAGTTAGCACCTCAGATAATGTGAATCTTGTGAAAGGACAAGTTTTTCCTTAATTTTAGTCTAATAAGTGGAAAATAAATTGCATTTTTCAGGCCTTCAGCTTCTTAAACATTTCAGTCCAGAAAGATGAGAAGATGGTGGAACTGTGTGGGGAGGCCCCTGGACTCAGGTGAGGGTAAGCAGAGTTCCAGTCCTGGTTCAGGGGAAACTCCCTGTGAGCCTCGAAGATTATTTGTCCTTCCAGTCATGTATACATATATGTAAATAAAAGTGCAGAAAGAAATGATTTTTAAATTTTCTTCTTCATATGATTGCTCTAATTCTGAATATCTGTCATATTATTGCACTTTAGCAACATTTGCCTCTGCATTAAATCTTTTTCATACTCTTTTCAGCCGACAAGGTTCTGCGTGGGGTGCCACACTCCCATGGGGACACAAAAACAGCTGGGCAGGGTGGGCCACACCTGTAATCCCAGTTCTCTGGAAAGCTGGATGGAAGGATCTGGAATTTGAGCCCTGCCTGGGCAATTTAGCAACTCACGGAGACCTTGCTCAAAACAAAAACAAAACCAAATTAAAAAAGGGTTCAGGATGTAGCTTAGTGTAAAAGCCATGGGTTCAATTCTGAGTACTTTAAATAAAATGAAATGAAATGAAATAAAATGAAAAAGAAAAAACATGTGCTTGGTTACATCTCTCCTTTATATGCATACACTTCCTCGGACTTTTTTATTGTAAAATTGCTTTCAGATTCACAGGCAGATGCCTAAAATTCAGAGTCCTGGAAGTCACATTGCCAGGTTAGTGCAATGGGACCATATGTCCATCTGGGCAAAGGTCATATCAGTAGCTACGATAGTAGCTATTGCACCCTTTCCATGTCTTTTGCTGAGAACTTTGCATGCCTCGCTTCTCTCGTCCACTCTTCACAATACACGATGTTTTTATGGTACAAATACTATTTTACTTCCATTTCAGGAATAAGGAAATAGAGGTTCAGAAAGATCAAATGATGCACATGGCCACATTGATAGTAGTCTAACCTCTGGATTTAAACAAGGCAGCCAGACTGCAGGCCCTTCACTAAGCAAACTTCCTCTGCAGACACAAAACTATTTGGGGCTCCAGTTATAAGATATGAGTTACATATACTTCCAATAGTTCACTATTTTACACAACTCACAAATAATATTACTGTACATTCCTCCTCAAACACATGTATACAGTAAATGTTTTTCAAGATAGATAGTAAGATGTTGAATCAGTGGATAAGAGGGATTTTAGCATTATAAAGTTATATTTATGATAATCAGAATTAATTCCTCATGTAATTAAACGTAGGTGTACTTTCTAAAGACTTTATGGAGGTATAACTGATATGTAACAAACTATATAAAAAGTTTTGTCAGATGTATGTACCTATAATGCCATCCCTAAAATAATGAACCCTTCTTCCTACCTAACTGCCCCTCTACTAGGCAGACACTGGCTGGACTTCTGTCACTGTAATTTATATTTTCTAGAATTGTAAGTAATGAAATCAAATTGCATATCTCTTTTTCTAATGTGGATTATTATAATTATTAACATAATTATTTTGAAATTCACCCATATTTTTGTGCTTCCCTATAGTTAATTTTTGTATTAAATAGTAGTTTGTTACATGGCTCTACCACAGTAAGTTTATTTATTTGCCTCAATCACCCGCTGATGGACATTAGAGTTGCTGCAGAGAGTGTGAGATATTACAAATAAGGCTACTATCAATATGTGTGCACCATTCTTTTTTTTGGGGGGGCAGGGTTTGCTGAGGATCGAACTTGGGGCCTTGTGCTTGCTAGGCAAGCGCTTTACCCCTGAACTCATATGATATAAATTGTCAAATTCATTGACACAAAGTTATTCTTAATATGCTATTATAATCTTTTCAATTTCTGTAAACTCTGTACTAGTGGTATTGGTGTTGGTAACTTATGCAGTTAGTGTGCACCGTTCTTTAGAGAAATAATCACTTTCGTTTCTATTGAGCGAATACCTAGAGTGGAATAGTTGCCTCCTATGAAAGGGCTATGCTTAACATTTTAGAAAACTGCTGAACTATTTTTCAATTGATTGTACCATTTTACATTCCCAACAGTGATGTATGAGTCCCATTTTTTTTTTTTATTTGTATCCTCACTGCACTTGGTGGACCCAGTCTTTTTAATTTAGCTGTTTTCAGGTTGTGCAGGGATATTTCATTGTGATTTTAATTTGTGTTTCTAGTAAATAAAGGTATCAAGTAATTTTTCATTTTTTACATCAATTAAGATTTAATAGTGAAATATTTTTCAACTCTTTTACTGCAATTTTATTTTATTTATTTTATTTTAATGGTACATTTTAGATGTACATAGTGATAACATTCATCATAAGGGATTTGTACCTGTACATGATATATCTTGTTGCTTCTTTTTTTCCCATTCCCCACCCCTCCCTTCACCCCCCTCCTCAGTCCTTATTTACAAAAGCTTTGTTTCCATTTTTTCCTTCCATTTCTTATTTCTCTTGTCCCTCTGTTCCTTTCCCCCTCCCTTGTTCCCTTTCCCATTTGGACATTTTCTTCCCTTTCCCAATATAATAAATTTTAGTCTTTATTTACACTTTCAGTTTCTCACTACTGCAATTTTATTATTGAATTTTGAGAACTAACGTATTCTAGATATGAGTCCTTTTTCAGATACATAATTTGAAATATTATTCTTCCAATTCATGGTTTATCTTTTCATTCTCTTCAAATCTTTTGAAAGAAGAATTTTATAATTTTGATGATGAAGTCAGATTCATCATTTTTATCTCGTATAGATTGTGCTTTTAATATTGTACCTGAGAAATTTTGCCTAAGCAAGGATTTTCTCCTATGTTTTCCCTAGAAGTCTTATGAGTATTACATTAGGTTTGAGAGATTTTTATAGATGATGTGAGTGAAGTTGGAAATTTATTTTTTAACATAAGTTTCTACAGTTTAGATTTGGATTGTCTCCCCAAGACCTAAGTGATAAAGGCTTTGTCTGCAGAGGCTGTTGGCAATGGAGGAAACTTCAAGAGATGAGGCCTAGTGGGAGGTTTTAGGCACTAAGACTGTGCACTTGAATGAGTAGTGGACCCACCCCTTCATTCCCATTCATTCCCCTATGGACAAGAGCTGGGCAGGTCCAAAAGTAGTGGGGCTAACCGGTCATGGGCTGAAACTTCCAAAATGGCAAGCCCAAATAGCACTTTCCTCTGTATAAGTTGATTTGTCTCATCTATTTGTTACAATAATGGAAAGCTGATTAACACAGTGTTATCCATTTGGTGAAATAACATTCACTGAAAAACTTTTACTCACTCCATTGCCTTAATTTTTCATCTATTTGACTCTGTTAATCTATTTATCTATCTTTATACTAATATTAAACTGTTGTGGTAACTATTTTTTTACGAAAAATTTTGAAATCAGTTGGCATTCCGATTTTGTTCTTATATTTCAAATTGTCTTGGCTATTCTACATCTTTTACATTTCTTATGAATTTTAGGATAAGCTTGTCAATTAAAAGAAAAACCTGCTGGATTTTGCTGGGATCATATTGCACATATAGATCAACTTGGCAAGTATCAATGTCTTAACAATATTGAGTCTTTGATCTATGAATGCAGTATAAATTACTTTTCCATAAATCTTTTTAATTTAAGCAATGTTCTATACTTTTAGTGTTTAAGTCCTAGACATATTTTGGTGAAGCTATCTCTAAGTAATTTCATGTCTTTGATGCAATTGTAAATGGTATCATTTTAATTATTCAGTTTCTATTTTTTCTTCATTATGCAATTCACATTTGTATATTGATTTCATATTCTATAATGTAGCTAAACTCACTTATTAGTTCTAGTAGATGGTTTTATTTGTATTATCAGATTTTCTACAGACTTAACTATGTAATCTGTAAGTGAAGACAGCTTTACTACTTCCTTTTTAATGTGAGTGCCTTCTATGTCTTTTTCTTGGCTTACTGTATTGACCAGAATCTTTCCTACAACATGGAACTAAAGAGGCCATCTTTCCTGGTCTTGGAGGAGAAAACACACAGTAGCATCACACTGTAGGTTTTTCATAAGTGTCCTTTATCCACTTGAGAACACTACTTTATGCCTCTGGCTTGACCAGAGCTTCATTTGTAATCATTGCTGAATTGAAATAATCATATGGTTCTTCTTTTTCTGTTTGTTAACATTATGGATTACACTGATTGATTTTTGAATGTTAAAGTTACTTTGCGTTCTTGGAATAAACCACACTTGGTCTGAAAGTGCAGTCATCCTCTTGGATGCAAGAGGGTTTGGTTCCAGGACCCCCTCCAGATAACCAAATTTTCAGATGCTCAAGTTCTTAATATAAAAGGGCATAGTGGGCTGGGGATTTAGCTCAGTGGTTAGAGTGCTTGCCTAGCAAGCACGAGGAACTGAGTTCAATACCTGGCACACACACACAAAAAAGGGCATAATATTTGCATATGACCTTTGTACATCCTCCCTTTAAATAATCTCTAGATTACTTATAATTCCCCTTGTACAATATAAATGCCTTGTAAATACTTTTACACTGTATTGTTTAGGAAATAATGGCAAAGAAAAAGTATGCACAGACTCAATACAGATCCAATTTTTTCCTGGTTGGTTAAATACATGGATAAGAACTCATGGATAGTGAGGAGTGATTATATAACATTTAAAATACATTATAGGGCTTGCTATACTAAGACTTTGTTAAGAACTTTCTCTAATTATATTCAAGAGGAGTATTTGTTTGCAATTTTCTATCTTTGTGAGTTTTTTGGGGTTATTTGGCAAGGTAATTTCGGTCTTAAAGAATGAGTTGGTCTCAAATTTTATTACGTAGTTTGTATAGAATTGGTATTGTTTACTTATTAAATGTTTGGCAAAATATAGTAATAAAATAATCTGGGTTGCCAATTTCTTTGTGAAGGTTTTTAAACCACAAAGTCAATTTCTTTAATAGATTTAAGAGTAGTCAAGATATCTACTTTTTCTTTGTAAAATGTTAGTAATTTTTGTTTTTCGAACAATTTTCTCATATAATATAAATTGTCAAATACATTGACACAAAGTTATTCTTAATACGCCATTATAATCTTTTCAATTTCTGTAAACTCTGTACTAGTGGTATTGGTGTTGGTAACTTGTGCAAGCTCTCTCATTTCTTCCTGCCCAGGTCTGCCTCTAATGATGATCAATCATATTAAACCAAGTTTTGATGATTTTCTCTAGGCCATCTTCTATTTCATTGACTTACAGATTGACCTTTATTGTTGTATTTCTCTTGCTTAGTTGGAGTTTAATTTTTTCTTATGTTTTCTAAATTCTTGGAGTGGTAATTGTGCTCCTACTTTTGATAAATTTCTTATTGCTTAATATAATCATAGTTTTACTTCTTTTCATGCCTCAATGATTTCTATTGGACACCAGACATTGTGAATTTTATCTTGTGGAATGCTGACTATTCTTCAATTCTTGTAAATATTCTTGAGCTTTGTTCTGGAAGGTAGGTAAGTAACTTGGAAGCAGTTTGATTCTTTCTGGTTTTGCTTTTAAATTTGTTATTTGAGACTACAGCAATGTTTATTGTAGAACTAATTATTCTGCACTATTGAGGTAGGAATTTTCTGAGTACTATACCCCATGCACCATAAATTGTGAATTTTTGATTCTACATATAAGTGAAGGTGAGGGTCATGGGTGAGCTCCAGACACTGCTCCCTCTAATCCATTGTGATGTTTCTTTCCCTAAGTTTCCTCACATGCAAATTCAGATTAATCTCTGCTGCATATTCCAGGGCTACCCTTCAACGATGTCAGATTCTCTCTCCATGACTGTGTCCTGCGATCTGTAGCCTCTCAGTCTCTCCAGACTCTCAGTTCCATTTTCTCAACTCAGAGTACTTGTTGGGCTCTGCCATGTTCTTGTTTCCTGCATTACAGCTTGGAAATTCTCACACAGGTAAGCTAGGGCAAGCATGATGCTTACCTACTCTGTTTTCTGCTTAAGAGGGACCATTTATCTTCTTTTCCTAATGTCCAGTATCTTGAAAACTGTTGTCTAATATATTTTATCTGTTTTTTTTTTTGGTTGTTATTGTTGTTTCAACAAAAAATGCAAATCTGGCCCCTGATACTCTACATCAGTCATAAGAGAAAGATGTAAATATAATTTAAAAAGTAATAAAAACTGACTTGAAAGTAGTATATACTAAGAACTAACAATCACTGGTTTTCTTCTGTTTTTGTGCATTGGTGCCTTTTTCTTGGCAAGACTTTAAATTCCTCATTATTGAATCATGTGTGGCCTTTTGAAATACATCTACGAGTGACAGAGAAAGATGAAGAAATAACAGGATTGACAAGAGACCATGGGGTTTGCTAATCGAAGGGGATTGGTGATACTTGCCCCACAATTTTAATGAAGCTATGATGCCTAATCTCAGATACAAGTTGATGAGTGAATGGGTTGCATGGGAGTAGATTTAGTATAAAATAGTCATTGATGGAGGAGCACTACAAAACCAAGAAAATAAGTCCACTGTTAGAAAAGCTGCAGGTAAGTAATAATATCATGCAGTAAAAGGAGAGATGTAATGAGAATAAAGGAGTGATAAAGCCAGAAGAAAAGTTTTGGTTAGAGTTAGATATGATAAATTCAAAATTTCAGAGTGGTATGAGGTTCACAATAAGATTAAGAAAGTATCTTGAAACTATACTGTTGAAATAGAGTGGGAGAGGTTCATGAACTTTGCAGCTAAGTTATTCTTTAGATTAGATAAACCAGAGTCCTTTCTATAGTAGGAAATTTAGGGCAAGGGGAGCAGATGAGTGATAGTCAGGACCTAATGTAGTTCTTACAGACATAGATGATATCAATGAGCGTTAAGATGAAGGAGGGTTCGGACACTGTGTGGGCCTAACCTGACCAAAGCTGGGGAGGGAAGAGGGAGAGATCCGGAAGCCTGGGATGATGGCATAGTATTCAGGAACACAGGCTTTCCAGACAAAAGCAATAACAAAATGAGTCACTGGTTTAATTTGAAATATTGGCTGTCATGTATAAGAGCAGTTCTGAGTTGCCGCAGTGAATAGAAAGAAAAGAGATGGAAGAAGAGGGTGGAGAGGTAGAGAGAATTAGATTCTGCAGGGTTTTGTAGGGTGTAGTAAGGAATTTAGTCTTTCTTTTTAAATCATAAGGGACCACTGTGGTTTTTCCATATGTCTCTGAAAAGTTCATATGTTTGAAATGTAATCTACTAATTCACATATTAATAATATTGGAGATTATAGGCCTTTAGGAGTAGATGAAGTCATGAGGGAAAGGTCTCCTCGATGGCATTAGTTAACATCTTTGTAAGAGGAGGAGGCAAAACTAAAACTAGCACATTTGGTCCGTTTTGCCAAGTGATGTTCGCTGCCATGCAACGATTCAGGCAGAGGGCCCTCCCCAGAAGCTGAGCAGATGATGAGGCCACTCTCTCGGACATCCTCATCTCCAGAACCATGAGCCGAGTAATCTTCCACTCATTATAGATTTTGTGGTCTCAAGTACTTTATTATAGTAACAAAAAGCAGACAAACAAACAGATTAAGATAGGGACCATCACATGGTTTTAGAACAAGGGTGGCATGGTTAGATCTGAGTTTTGGAAAGCTCTTTTAGGGACTTTGTGAAGAATGTATTATGAGGAATCAAGTAGTACAGACCAGTTTAGGAACAACTGCATAAAGCCAGGGGAAAATTCAGAAGAAAACAGTGGTGATTCTAAAGTGGAGGCAACAGATTTGATAGACAAATTTAATTAATGTGGTTATAAGTCCCTGGAACTCACGCTGCTGAGTACCAAACTAAAGTCTAGACGGGTTCACAAAGAAGAAGCATATAGGACAAGAAAAAAAGAAAGCAAGGCTAGGAAAAGGAAGAGGAGGAGGAGAATGTCATGTGCATAAGAATCACATGATGTCTTGACTCGATGCCTTGCATGTAACATGATCTTTAAAAATCTTTGTCTTTCAGGTATTTTCCACATTTCTTAAGTCTATTTAAAATATTTAGATGATCATTGTTTGACCTGTTTCAACTGGTAATTTATTACTACCATTATCACTTGTGTTGCTGTTGTTTACTATGAGGTTAGTTAAATGGAAATATAACCACAAACAATAAAGAAGTCAGAATAAAAATGTATAGAGCTATCTTTTTAAAGGTTTTCCTTACATGAGGGAAACCAGAAAGCAGAGTGTCCATTGGTACCATCAATAATCCCAATTCCCTCCCTTTTGAAGCAAAAAAAATGCATAACATACCATACCAATCACATGAACCATTAAGTGCAACGTAGAAGTGGCGTAGACATAGATCAGTCTTGAAGGCAATTTCTACAACTTTGTAAAATAAAGATGAAGCTAGAAAACATAAATTGATGAATTTTTCTATAGTCTTCCTTATATCAAATGCAGAAATCTATCCTCAGAGAAATATGATTAGGATTTGCAAATAATTCACAGACGGAAAGCAATTTGAAACAGGGTCCTTCTTTTAAAGCTGCAGATGTTCTGACTCAGAAATGAAACTAAAACTTAAGCAAAATATTTGTTTGAGGAAATTCTTTCCCTTGCTATAACCCTTCACATGCACTGAAGCTATGAAGGATCATTTCTCATCACAGAGAAATATAAATAGTATTCTTAAGTCTTTTAAAAAGTATGAACCAGTGGTACTTAAGATGCCTCATGAAATTATAGTTTCCCTGTTGGAATTTTCGCACCAAGGCCAGTGGAGCAGGTAGAATTAGTATCATGCAGGAGTCTATGAGCTAGCTTGCCACTTAGGTGAGGAAGATCTTTGAGATAACTTTTAGCTCTAAGAAACATACTATCCAAACTTTTCAGTCTCTCAGTATCTTGTGATCCCCCACAATCCTCAAATAGTTTTGAAAATGAAAAGCAATCAGACTCACCAACTACAACATGGATGAATCTCACAGGCATTGTCTAATGAAAGAAGCCAGACATAAGCAATTTACGCTGTATAACTCCACTTATACGAAGTACAAAACCAGGCAAAACTAATCTATGATTATAGTAATCAGGAATTGGTGGCTTAAGGTGAGACAAAAATTGAGTGAAAGGGGATCACAGGGAAATTTTATGGGGTGACAGAAATGTTTTATGTCTTGTTTTTTGGTGGTAGTTGCACAGGCAAACACAATTATTTTGTTGTCTTCAAATGTAAAAAAATCTGCATTTTATTACATATAAATTTTGCCTAGTTTAAAAGCTATCCCCATAAAAATTATTCAGTTTTACAAAAATCTAAAAATATCTTCTTATGTTAATATACTGCATGCATTGGATCAAGGAGACTATGATATTGAGGTAATGTTATATAAATGTCTATTTTCTAAAATTCTAAGAAGTTATGTGCTGAAGTTATTGTTTTCTTACCTATAGCCCTATCTAGAATCTAGTAACAAACAGAATGCATGTAAATGCTCACTACGCATTGACTTCTTATAAATACAAAACATGAGAAAGGATTTATCTTTTTAACTATTCAGTCTTCATATCAGCTTATTTACTCAGCAAATATTTTTATGCTCTGAGAACTACTTTATCTGTTCAGTTTGAAACCGTCTCCCTTGTAAGTTTGCAAACCTGAGAATGGCCTTAAAATACTGATCTTTGCCTAACATGCCCAGCATTGCCCTGGGATAAAGAGTTTCTTTGTAATAGGCATTTTTGTAGCAAAAAGGGGAGAACTAGCCAAAGAGAAATAGGCATTGGAATAATGGGACAGAGATATTTTTTCAGGTATTTTTAAATTTAGAATATATCTTGTTCCTTCTGAAGTAAAAAAGGTATAGAAAACTACTTTCTACATTTTGCAGGTGAAATATTTTGTAGCGTGCAAAGGATAGACTAACAGCGAACACTGGCAATGCTTGTTCTTCCCTCATTGTCCGTAGTCAGTGATAAGAACTGGGCTTCAACATAAAAATTTTAAAAACTATACAGATCAAAATCCTGTAGCATTGAGGTAGAGAAAACCCTGAACATGAAGCAGTTGCAGCTGAAAGATCCTCTATACAATCAGACAGTTCTTCTATCAGACGGGCTACAGGATGGACCGGAGAGGGAGGTATAGGTGGCACCACATACATGAGATCCAAGGGTGAAACAATTGAAGAATGCAAAGATACAGAGCAGAGTAGGCAAGTGATAGATAGTACATACATTCCTCACAGGATGTTGATATCCATACATATCACATCTCCATCCTTTTTACTTTCTCTTCTCCTCTCTTTCCTCCCATCGCCCCCTATCTCCAAAGTGTCTTCCCAGTAATTTGCTTCTAAGTAAGATCTTCATTCTAGTCCTGGGTTTTGATGGAAGAGTTAGTCATTGATACCAGGCTAAAAACATAACTTTCACCTAAAGCTTATTTGTTACTATACATAAACTATTCCCTGGCATGAATTTTCTCCTTACAGCAATGATTTCCTTACGCTTTTAATATGCCTTGAACCAATATACTTACTATAGCTCCTGTTAGGATGATTACCTACTTTTTTTTTTTGACCTACTTTTGATAGTAATTTGAATTTACTATTTTGAAGCCCCAGGTAAGATCCCCTTCAAAGAAAATATAGGATGGAACCAGGCTCCGTTACTAGTAATATGTTTGTACAGTGTGTTCTTGGCTCTCTGAGAGGAGGCATGAGGATCCTGAAGAGTGAGTTTGAAAGTATTTCCACCAGCAGGCTTTTGATCATTTTGTAATCTTATCTTGGTTCTTGGCTAAAATAAACATAGTTCATAACTACATGATGGTCAAAATGATGATTTTCTTTACTGTTTAACACCTAATGTTGTTTTGCTAAAATATGCATCTGTAAGTGACTGTTTATAGTAGCCTTTGAGTATATGTAAAAACATGCACACTGCTGCCTGTCTTTCTAAATAAAGGCTGCATTGAGTTGACTCAGGATAAGCAGTGTAAACAGGATTGCATATAAAACGTGAGACAATATACAGAGGACAAAATGTGTATGAAGGTTAACTGATTAATAAAACATGGCTGGCCTTGATTTAGTTTATAAGAAACTTAAGACATTTATCAACATCTGTCTGAACCCAGTTCCAGTCTCTTGGACTCTGTTGTGGATAGCTGATTAATAAAAGATGATGCCTTCGAAAGGAAGCTTAGATCTTTGTAAGCAATGACAAAGGACAAGGCAAGGCTGAATCTACATATGAAAGGAAATTGTGGAAGTAAACTAGTTTACCACTATATGCCTGGCTGCCACTTCCCTATAACATTTCATCTCCTTCAGATTGGCTCAAGTCTGTAAAACTAAGAAAGAATTTTAAAAATTAAGTGTGGAATTAATTTACAAGACAGATTGTAGGGTTTTGGTGTGTGTATGTGTGTGTTTTTTTAAGACTCTGAAATATAATCCGGTTCCCTCGTGGCTTCCTCCTCTAAGTGTTCTTTAACTTTGCAGCTCTCTGTGTTTGTTTTTCATTTGTATCCTTGATCTTTTAGTCTTTCCTTTCCTCTTGGCTAGAATAAAGCACAATTATTGAACAAGTGCCTCCCTTGCCAACTGATATACTGTTCCCCAATAAGCATCGCCCTCTTTCACTTGGTTCTTCCTTTAACCCCGTCAACCTAACACATTTAAATCCTGTGTAGTCACTTAGGGACTTTCTTTATTCAACATCCATGACCAAGGACTTGGAAGTAAAACTAAGCAGTAAATGCAGGAAAGCCTGGTGATAACCCTCTCTTTCAAAATATCCCATTTTCTCCTACGTGTCCAAGAAAAATCACTGTGCAACCAACCAGAGAAAGGGGTCTAAAATTTCAGGATGCGGTAACATGGGTTGAAAAGAAATTCAGAAATATCACGTTTTCATGATTCCTATGAAAATGAATGCCTTCCTAAGTACTAGTTTAGGAAAGCACAGAACACTGTAGCTATGTGGTTGACATGTTGAAGTAATAACGGACAAATAATGAACCCGGGAAAATGTGAACCTTTTAGGCTCACATGTTTCAGGTTATCTGAGCACCGGTTGCTCTGAGGGTAACCTCATTCTCTACAACTCAGTTGTATGGTTATGTTAAGATCCTAGACTGAACGTTGGAGAAGAGTCCAAACAGATAATCTAAAGGGAGAAAAGGGTGGCAGTGGGAGCAGGCCCATGGGAGCTCTGAGCTACTCAGATAGCACCTTGGCTGATATTACGCTGGCCGCCCACACTCATCTCACTGGAGAGTCAACAGTTTCAACTGGTCTTTCTTCTCTGTATCATTACTTGAATCAAATTCATAGTGCACCAGTGAAAACAGAAAAAGGCAGAAAGAAAATGAAGAAAAACACTCTGGTCTACTGTTAGGAGCAGACACCTGAGAATATTACGGTGTTTTGATGTTGTCCCAGCCCCCTGCACAAACCAAAAATTTCAGCAACAAGTAGAAACAGACAACGATCTCACAGGGGCATTCTAGCAATCACTGCTGCAAAACAAACTTATAAATCCATCCACAGCACGTCACACGGCCCCGGGGCGGGAGGAGAGCGGGAAATCTGACTTCCAGGATCCATTATGAAGAGTTTTTGCTATTTTTGATGACCTTATTCCCTAGTTAAATGCAAATTGTCCGAGAGTTCTTTTTTATGACTGTTTTTATAATCTAAAACAGTCCTTCCACAAATCAGTTACTTGCCAAGCCAATCATGAGAAAATGATAAATATTAATTTATTAAAATTGAGTAATTAAGATGTGCTTATCCATTTGACTATGTCTACAGATGTATATATATTCATATACATGAATATGTACATGCTTAACAGGTGACTATGTCCGAGCATGTACATCTGTGTATGTGCGCATGTCTGTACACTCCATATATGAAAGAGGAGCTATGATGGTTCATACAAAAGTCACCTGAACTTGCAGTGACGCCGCAAAGTGCCTGCACACTGCTGCTTGCTCCGTGGTACTGTGTGTGTGTTCTTGTTTGAGGAGTTGCTGACAGGGGCTGGGGAACAGAGACTGATAAAGCTGCAGGAGGGCTGTGCAAGCATAACCTTTACTTCATGCAGGAAAAGCCACCATAAAAAGGGAATTGGGCCAGGCTGGGCAAAGCTCGAGCAGGACTGTCCGGTAATGTCTAACATGTGGTGTTATTTAAGGCGGAATCCCCCAGGGCCTGGGAACGGTACTGCTGCTAGAATACTGTGATCCGCTGCGACTGCCCTGAAGGGGTCAGAGCAGGAGACCACACTCCTTCGGGTGAGAGGTCAGACTTCCCCTGGAGGGAGGGGCATTTTCACTCCGAGTCGTCGTGGGAAGAGTTGGATCCTAGGCTAGAAAACAAGGACTCGGGAGGTCTTAAATTAGGCGTCGCTTTAAGGCAGAGATACATCACTGCTATATATGTTGGCGTCCTTCCTGCAGGATCTGAAGCAGTTGTGAATATATTCTGTGAGTCTGACTGCTCTACACCTCCTGGATTCCTGCCCAAACATACCATACCACAAACAGAAGTCACTTGCAATTCTGCTTCTTCCTGAGGGTCTGGGAGTGGCCCTGCCATGTGTCTGGCTTCTTCTGAACGCCACAGGGTCAGGGGACACAGGAGCATTAACTTAGGAGTGACCTGTGACACAAGCAACATACTTGTATTTCTTGACCAAACCACTGCTGCTCCCTCCATGTATTCATTGATGAAAGAAAGAAAAAGTACTCACCTGTTCTACTTTCCAAGGATCTAATGAGGGTGACACGAAAGAAAGTATATGAAAGTGATCAGTAATCCATAAGTAATCTACTCACTTTCCCACCACAGGCCCTTGGAACTACTTGTGGCCGCTGCCTGGAATGCTTTTCTCCTGGATTTCCTACGGTTGCTCCCTTACTTTCTTCAAGTGTCTGCAGGGTGTCACTTTGTCAGAAATACTCTGGCTGCTTGTATAAAGCAGTAGTCTTCCTAATCCTGTTTCTGATATATGCCCTGAGCCTGCTTTCTTCTCTCTTCCTCTTGCCACCCTCGCATATGCATTCTGGCCATTCTTCAGTTGACTCCAGGTATTTTTGTCCATTTTAGTCACCAATGTATCCTTTGTGTCTAAAAGAGAGTCTGACGTGTAGTAGGGGTGGAATGAATGTTGTAGAAGGAATGAAGAAATAATTCGTTCTAAGATATGGTTAGAATTTCCTAAGTCTCCACGAAGTAAACCTATTTCAAAGTTAGAGGGAAATTATTTACCCTTCGCTGGCATTGTACAGGCTACTGACAGGCCTGTGATGAAAATCAGAACTATCTCCAGGCTCAAAGATGTTTTTGGTCTGGCTCATTCTGAAGCATGACTGTGAGAGCCTCTCGTTTACCTTTGGCTTTCTCCGCTGATTTTCAAGCCATTAGGCCTCAAGCACAAAAATTGCATCTGCAGGCCACTCTATGAGATTCTCCATGAGAAAAGGTTTCCTGCAGATCTAATAAAAAGATAATAGAAGCAAAACATATTAAAATTTCCTTTTCACTGCCTATATTCTTTCAACACCTAAGTATGGTCTTTTTCCAGATTTCTCTATGATGCTGATTTCTCTAATAAGTGGCTTTTCAAAGACCATGTAATGTTTGCAGAAGGCATTTTATGTTTTCAAGATAGCATTCTGAACCTTCTTAAACTTGGTTTTCTTTAAATTTGAAAGGCATTGACCTGATGCTGTGTTCTCCATTAGCTCTCTGAGCTCATCTTCCAGTCTCACCCCTTTTCCTACCCACTCCAGCCCCACGAGCCTTCTTGAACAACAGACGGCACGTCCCCACCTCAGGGCCTTTGCTCTGGCTGCATCCTCTGCCAGGAGGGCCTTAGCTCACTTCTCACTTTTTTCCAATGTTTTCTCCAAGCTTACGTTCCCAATGTGGTCACCACCTTACCTAACTCTGCAAACTTGTCTTCCTCTCACATCAGCCCACTTTCTCAATCTATTTCCACCTTCTCTGTTTTCCATAGTATTTATAATCTTCTGATTCACCTATATTTTACTTTTAATTTACAGTTGTTATTTATGTCTGACTCGTTCTTTCTGGAGCATGAGCTGTATGAAAACAAGGATGAATTTTATTTATTTTTCCCTTATTCACACCAAGGATCTTGAGCAGGGATAGACACAGAGATGATAGTAAAGTTTATTGATTACGCCAAATGATTTTATAGATGAATGAGATGTTTTATATAATCCTTGAGTTCCTTACCCTAATCAGAAATTTTAAGGAATCTGAAATCCTAACTCTTTATAAAATATATGGCTGGCAATTTGGTTCTATTTCTCTCATACAAACAGAGTAGTTGAAAAAATACTTCAATTCTGCAAGCATTAATTGGGAACCTGCTAAGAACCAGGCAGTCGTGGTACTGGGTAAGAGGAACAAAGAAATGAATAAGACCTATTTCCTGACTTCAGGAAGGCAGACAGAAGGCGAATAACTAAATTTTAACTGAGTATCATCGGAGCAACAGTGGAAGCAGATCGAAGTAGAGCTAGCCCACTGGAGAATACCAGGCTTTGCACGTGGGGTGGAGTATAAAGGAAGTGTTCTCGGTGTTCTCGGAAGATGTGCCTTCACAGCTAAACGAGTTTTTCAAGATGAGTCAGAATTGGACAAACACTGAGAAAAGAGGGTCACAGCATTAGTGAAACCCAAAAAAAGCAGTCACTACAACGATCCATATGTTCAGTCTTACTGCAGAGCAAAAAACAAAAAACCTAAGATAATTGGCTCCTTATGCAAGAATAATACCAATATTCATTATTCCTAATAATGCCTATATAGAGAGCTCTCACTGTGGATTATGCAGGATTCTAAGTGTTTCTACATTAGCACATTTTATTTTTGCCTCCAACCCTGTGACACAGGCATTATTATAATTCCTACTTTAGAGATGAGAAAAGAGAAACAACAGAAAGTCACTGTATAAAATAATCATTACCACACAGGTTTTAGAAAAACAATACAGTCCTTTTTTCATCTTTGTCTTCTTGTTTTCTGGTACTAGGACTAAACACAAGGCCTCATGCATGCTACGCAAGTGCTCTACCACTGAGCTACATTCTCAGCCCTTTAAAACTTTTGTTTTGTGATAGAAGTGCCCAGGTGAGCTTCAAATCTGTGATTGTCCTGCTTCAGCCTCCTGAATAGCTGGGATCGCAGATGCTCATGACCACTCCTGGCCATTCTTATTTTTATTAAGGCAAAAGGTCTGGTCCAGCTGAATCCAAGCCTGATATACTCAAAGCACAAGAGTCATTGGTGATTAAATGAAGATAGAATTTTTTCTTTGAAAATACTGTCATTTGAAGCAAAACTATTAAGTTTTGGTGTTGCTTTTTCCCATAAGGACTTTTAATACACACAAATAGAAAGAACAAATATTTCTTATGTCTGGTGGGTTAAAAAGAGTAGGAAAAGTGGAGATAAGTATGCTTTTAATATTTTACAGAAAGCTATAGTAAAACTTTATAAAGGTCCACTGGATATTTATTTTCCCTCGTCTAGAAACAGTCTTAAATAAATATAATTACTTTTGGACAATAAAGGGCTTCAACATCGTATACTGAAGACTAATAAAAAATACCAGTCACTTGGAAGTGTTTCTGTTTGGAGGCCGACCTGGCCCGAACACAGTGCAGTCAGGAGGTGAAAGGTTAAAAGTGCATCTTTGATTTTAGAGTGAATAAAAAGTGTAGGCTCAGGGTTGGATTTTTTTTTTTTAATGTGAAATGTAATTTTCTTTCTTTCTTTTTCAAAAATGTTAATTAGCCATAATGTGGATGGTCTCAAGGATCCAAGTCAATTAGAACCCTGTGTGTAACTTTTCCAAACTGAAGGCCGCATGCCCTTTACATTTATAGGTAGTGTACTCTGGATAAAATCTCTTTGCAAGGAACAATAAAAGACAGAATAATGGAGACCATGAGCCTAAGATTGATGTAATAAAAGAAGTTTTCAATATTTTGGCACTTGCCTTCTGATATAAAGTGCGTGTTATTCTCATTTAGTGGGCAATGGCCAAGTGGAATAAGAGAAGCGTGTGTTAATCCACTGCTGTTCTAAACTGACAGTAAAAAGCACTTTCTGCATTTCCCATTTGGAGTCTGTAGCCCCTTTTATTCACACCTATCTTTTCCACATTAGACATCTGTCATATTATTTATACAGCACTACCATACTCAATTCACACATTACAGCTTCTGTACAATGTAGCTACTCTTATCCCTAGAGATACAAGTGACATTATTTGATAATTGTATTTTTAAAATTATTTAATGTCTGTCAACACATTAAAATCTTTTCTTAATGTGTGCTTGTCTCTCTACTTTCAATACTATTAATATTTCCATTTAAAATATAAGCTCTTAAAAAATAAAATAAAATATAAGCTCTTGATAGTACTAAATTTCATTTTTATGTCCAATGTCCTTTTCTGTGTAAACATTTCCAAGGAGATAGTATGTTATTGATCAAAATACTTTCATCTTTGTTGGCACAGCATGATCCATTCCAGCCTGCCACCTGTTTTTGTAAACAAAATATCACTGCAGCATGGCCACACTTGTTTTTCTCTGGGTAATCTAAGGCTGTTTTCATACCACAGTGACACAGGTAAGAAATGGCAGTAAAAGCAGAAAGAGAGATTTAGAGGTAAATGGCTCTCAAGTTGAAAATTTTGATTGACAAAGAAGACAGTTAGAGGAAGTACCAGTTGAATATTGTCCACTATAAAATAATAATAAAAGATGGACTTTTAAGAACAGCTATTATGTGCAAGACACTATGCTAAGCATTCACTTTGCATAAGAACATTGCAATGCAGGCTTTATTAACTCCAACTTAAGAGAGGTCCAGAGAATTGAGATAACCTTTTTAGGCTTGCACAGCTAGAAAGTGTCAGAATGGGATTTTGAACTCAGATAGAATAGATTCTTAAATTCATACATTTTCTGCTACTTCACCAGCCATTCATGTTTTTTGTCAAATAGCACTTTGAAAAAATCCTAAAAAAACAATATCCATGCACCCTTGAATGCATTCACATAAACTCAGTTTTGAAAACTGAAATTGAAACTATAAAACATGTGACCTCTATCGGAAGAAAACATTTTTAAATATAATAATTCGTTGGACAGAAATTAAATATTAAAAATAAAACAGCTTTCTCATAAAATGTTAACCACAGACTTCCACAATGCAAATAGAGATTAGATACAGTACTGGGTTCCATAAACTGAGGAAAACACCATGAGTTAAGGAAGAGAAAATGCTGGCTTTTTGGAGAAACTTCCAAGGAAAAACCTGATTCCAAGTTAATGGCTCAGAGAACATACTTTTAAGTGAAATAAATCAGCCACTCAAGAGTACACATTGAATTGTTTCTCTGATATGAGAAACCGTAAGTGTAAATAAGGACAAAAAGGTGTAATAGATATTATATAAAAGGAAGATAATATACAAAGGAGAGGAGCACTGGAGAGAAGGGGGAAAAGCAGGAAGGGCACAAAGGAAAGAAAGGGGAAAGGGAAATCATGGAGAAATGTGAATAAACCTGCTGTAAATAGGGAGGGAGAGAACAGACAGGAGGGGCGGGGAAGAGGGGGGAGAACCAAGAGACACCATGTACAGGTACAAAATAAATGTGATGAATGTGATCATTATATGTACAGTGTGCCAGTACATGTTCTTGGTTTAAAATAAAATAAAATAAAATAAAACAAGTTAATGGCTCAGAAAAATCTTCCAAATCTGTTTCCACTTGACAAATATTTCCTGGACTCATCCTCATAGTGATTCTGCAAATGCCTAGCATTCCATGCCCATCAGATTAATAGGAAAAAACTCTGTTTTATTATTTAAGAATAATATATGGATATAGGTATATATTTTAATAAACTAAAAAGTCTGAGTAACCATGATAAGTGATAACCAAATTAGAAACTAAGTTATGAGTATATGGGATTGATTGCACAATTTTTTTGTTTGTTCAAAAATTTTCCTAATAAAATGTTAAGAAAAATTGGGAAGAAAGAAAAGAAAAAGCACTAAAGTACCAGGAATACAATAAGCTTCAGACTCAGAAGGAAAGTTTATGAATATAGGAAAGTCCTCCCTGAAAGTAAGCTCCTGGCTTCATTCCAACTATTAATACTAAATTACTTTATAAGAAATCTTTGATCCTGATAGAGCTAAAACAGAATTAGTATCTGTCCATTAATTGTATCCATAACAAAATTACCAAAGTCTACAACTCCTCTAATTTTATTTCCATTTCCAGTTGCGCTCTATGATTAGGAAACTGTAAAAAGTGTGGTACTTGTTTATACATGTTTTAGAATATACATTGAACCATTAAATGAGTTAGACAAATTAATTATAAAACAAACTGATTTCATAATTTTATTTTTGATTCAGGAAGTGAGGTTGTAACTTAAAGTCTGAAGAAAAGAGAAAATGAAAAAATCAAACCCTACTCTCTAATATAATTGTTATAATCTTACAGTTTTTTCTAAACTTTTTGTTTTCTAAAAATGTTTTCTACTGGCTATAAGGAGAGATTTAGACGCTGATTTTTTCAATTCATTTTATATCTTAAGTGTTTGTCAACGTCCACATATTTAGCATATTAAAGATTGCAAAACACTACTAAGATGAATCTTCAGCTCTGGCTTGTTTTACATTTTGGGTTGGATTTCTGGACATAAGATTACTAGGTCAAAGAATATGAGATGTCAGTGGCCCTCTATACTAACAAATTGCTTTCCAAAAGTGTTGTACTAATTTATACAGTAACTATAGTGTAAAAATATATCTTTGCCAACCTCCACTATTGTAACTTTTCCATATTTGCAAATTTAATATGAAAATAATTGTTCCTTCTTGTTTTGCATTTTAATTTCTACCAAGTATTTTTTAAATGGCCTCTTTCTACCCACAATGTGAGTCAACAAAGTATGATAGTGAATAGATTTCATGACACTTCTGGTTATACTTAAGCATTTGCTTCATTCTCTACCATAGCAAATTAAAATTCCTAGTTCCTGTCTTCAAAGTCCTGGGCCAAATCTTCCTTCCCTGTATGTCTGGTCTGTTCCAATGCATCCTAAGGTTCCAAGTACCTGAAATACTTGGTAAATACACACCTTAAAGCTCTAAGCCCCATTGGAGACCACTGAGTTAGGATCTCCAGGTAGAGGCCACATAGTGCTCTAGGTTTGTTTTTTCCTGAATCCCTTTGGCCTCCTTTCCTTTAAAAGTTTTTATGCCAGAAATAGCCAGGCTGTGTTCAAAGTTTATTTAGGAGAGAGAATTTCACCCAAGAAGTCTGCGGAGATAAGGCAAGAAATTCATTTAATACTTAGTACTAAAATAATGAAATAGGACTAAAAAGCAAATTATTCTGGTCTCTTCCATCTGTAAACAATTTTATACTTACCCTTGTATATGTGTCTTGTTCCTTTTTCTGAAAGAAGAAACAAGTTTTCCAAGGTAGAGTACACTAGGTGACTAATAGCTCCTGCTATAAACAACAGATGCCCCCCCAGAAGGGGGAACTGCAAATTCATGCCAAGAGAGTGGTTAGAGTGCTAAAGACCACAGGAGGGTCAGTCTTTCAGTAAGCCAAGGAAGCTCCTTGGGGAAAATGAGAATTTACTGTTCTAGAAGGCCCCAAAATTCTTGAGATCAACTTAGATAAATTGTTCCCTCATTTCTGCTATTATAACTATTGCAGTCTCAGGCTGGTGAAGCCAAGAAGTGACCTACCATATGCCATAATTATAATGCTAACAACATCGTATGTAATATTTTTTGAATCCCCATAATATGTGTGATATCATGCTGAGCTCTTTATATCATGTACTGTTTCTTTTAGGCCTCATGCCACCACCCCATGAGACAGCTACTACTAAGATGCTTTTTGCCATTTTACAGATGAAGCTCAGAGAGATTAATAAATCATCCTGAAGTTACATGACAAATATTATCCATTGTAAGCTGCTTTTCCAATATAAGATTATAAACTCCCCAAGGTCAGCAACGATGTCTTACTGGGAATTAAGTACTCATGGGAGGCAGGGCATGAGATAGGACCAAAGCAGGTAGATAACCAATATACGAATTGAAATGCAATGAAGGGAAAAGAATGATTAGAAGAAATCTTGAGATTCCCTATTAAAAGTATTTTTTGTTCTTCACAGACCAAAATATGTTTGTTAAAAACCACCATGATTTTTAGCTGCTTCTCCATCTCCCCACACATACCTCATTTCCAACATATATTTGGAAATTTCTTTCCCTTTGGCTTCCAGGTTTTGATTTCAGTTACAAACCACTGGGCTTTTATTTTTCCAGACAATTGGCAAATTCCTGAGTCAGTAAACAATACTGGTTTTATTCCATTGAAATAAGCACATATTTTAAACCACTAACTTGGATGCATTTTATATAGGTCAACTCTCGGTCGAGAGAATTGAATGGCTTGGTTCACACCTCTGGGGTTGATGAGTTGAAGCACATTGTTGATCTAAAATGGCCCACAAGCTTAGGTCTTAGAAGACCTCCAGACATCCTGATGCAGGGTCCTCACAATACACATTTTCTCAGCTTAATTGTAAGGGTGGGCTTATATTCTTATTTTCTGTAACACTGTTTGTCCACACTAAATGAAAGCAAGTGAGCCAGAACTCCAGTAATCCTGCTTTGACCTAGCTGGGTTCTAGCAACCACTTTCAAGCTTCTATAGACAAAGAATTGTTTCCCAACTCCATGTCATCCTCCAACATAAAGCAGTGCTCTGCACTTGTGTGCAAAACCTATATTTCTAAACTACAAAACCAGCCCATGGAATAAAGTGAGTAAGGTTTTTGTGGCTCTCCTCTTAGGGCAGAAACTTGAGAAGACTAAATCCACACTGCATCCACACCTATGGGTCGAAGAATTGCTGACTTGACTGGCAGCCAAGGAGACCCTTTCTCTAGGTTGGATGCTGCCCCCGTTCTCTGTCAGGACAGCAGGATGCTGGTGAGGACATGAAACACAGAGAAGTCTGGATTTCCTTTCATGGGCCACAAAAATGATATGTATTAAAAGAAAACGTAAATTAAAAGAGGAAATTTTAGGACAGCAAGATGACATAAAGGATCATTTTCAGTTCCCGTGGAACCCTGTTAAGATTATTTAGAGATGCTCTCTGTTTTTATGTGCTTAAGATTCTATTTTCCCAGGTTATCCCTCTTAGAGCCAGAAATGGGGCGTTTCAAGCTTCCTCTTCTAAATGGATCCAAAATGAGCTGATTCTTCCACTGTCATGATAAGAGTTATCATAGCTCAGGTAATGCTATCTTCCTCTCTTGCCAAATCTAGCTTAAATTGTATTTCAATGGCAATAGGATATTAAGCCATTGATAATATGAAGAAAAAGATAAAGATAAATTTAAGATTAAAAAGAGGCCCATTGCTTTGGGCGTTAGTCAGGTTCTAGCCACCATGAATCCTTTGGTTTGAATCCCTCTCAGGTTCTTCCTCACTCATTTTCAATCCTATAACTACTCCTTACATGTGACTTCTCTATCCCCAGTTAAGAAACAATGTACTTCTATATGTTATGCATGCTACCTCCAGTTTCTCAACTTAGAAATGACTCAAACTTCATTTTAATCATTTACATACAGCCAAGGCGAAAAAGTGACTATAAGAGATTCGAATACATAAAGCAAAACTGGAGAACAGCAGCAGGAAAGTTAAATTATGTGAGCAAATCTACCTACGTGTCCACACAGGATGCATGTCATGCAAACAGCATTATGAACATCTTGAAATGCTTTTTAAACATCCTCCACATTTCAATAAGAAAAAAGAATGCAATGAGCTCCACTGACTTTATATTTTTAAATTTTTACGTTATTTTTAATTGTTTTATTTAAATTTTAGCGCTGAAAAGACTTTAAAAGGCTTTTATCTTTTTCCATTTTATGAATGAGGAAAACACAGCACCAAATAGAGTCCTGCCTGTAGCTGCAGATCTAATTCAGGTCAGAGCTACAATCTGAAGGCCCAACACTGCAAATTTTTTGACTGTATCAGAAAGACTCTTTCAGTCCTTGATATGGTTTAGATTTAAAATGCTCCTCAAGAGTCTCGTGTGTTCATAAGTGTGGTCTGGTTGAAAGAGGTGGGTGCCTATGGGATGTGATCTAGAAAGGTATATTCTTGTTTCTGGCCCCTCCATTCTTTCTGTTTGCTGGCTGGTATGATGTGACCAGATTTCATCTGCTATCCCTTTCCACCATCCTGTTCTTACCTTGGAACCAGCCTACCATACACTGAATACCCCAAAACCAGGAGCTATCTCAAACCTCTCCTCCTTCAAGTAATGGATGTTGGATATTTTGTCCCAGTGATGGGAAAGCCAATGAATACAGAAAACTGGTACCAGGAATGGGGTTGTTGCTGTGACTGTAGCTGACCACACGGTTCCTTTGAAATTAGTTTGTGGGAGGAGTTTGCAAAAGTTTGGAGATGCCAGCTACAGAAACCATTGAACGCTATAATCAGAGTAGGCAGAGATTGATGAGAGATTCAGATCAGAGCTCAGAAGATGTGAAAGTTGATAGGAATGTGAATATGAAGTTTCAGCCTCCAAAATTTCATACAGGAAGGAGGACTCTCTTGGAATCTGACCACGTTCCATTCTGGAAAAGAATTTTTCTGTTTTGCCCTGTTTTTAAGATTCATGATGAGGCTATTTAAGGTAGCAGGCCAATTAACCTGACAGAGAAAATTTCCAGGAAGTGACATTGAGGCTGTGACATGAGTACTGCTGGCTGCTTTTGGCCATATTTATAGTGAGAATTAGGAACAAATAGTAAAGCTAAAAGATATGAAAAGTTTGCAGTTTCACTAGAAGGAAATGTCTCCAAAGTTGAGAGCATGCAGAGCTTGGTTGCTGAAAAGTTTAGCATGAAAAATTAGCCAAGTATTTTCCATCAGGACCTTAGGAAAGATGGCTTAGAAGAATCTCAGGAATTTGCCAAATCCTACAATATTCAGGCTCAGGTGTGTAAAAGGATTAAACTGCTTCAAAAGTAGAGGGCTTTGAGAAGAAAGCCCTCAGGTGCCTTCCTCTGGGGAAGTGCTTTCTGAATTCAGTCACTCAAGTACTCAGAGCCTGCTGCAGTCATGATCCTGGAGGGCCAGGCTACTAATTGGTCTGGTACAGACCTTGTCACTATCCACATACAGCTGGCTTTAGGGGCATGCAGAATGCAAAAATTCTGAAGTCATGGAGGTTTCCACCTAAATTGTATAAGAAGGCCTGGGAGTCTGGGCAAAACTATGTGATAGAATCACGGTCCCTGCCAGGAGCTCCCAAGAAGACAGTGCTTGAAACTCTGAATGCCGATCTAAAGTTGCAGTGGAGACTCCATGAAGTAGGAAATGCCAGAAACATGGAACATCTGCTGAAGAAAGGTGCAGGCAATGAAGGAAGCCAGTCCATGAGAGAGGGTCCATGTAGACTTTAATGAGTAATGCCGTGGGGCAGAGCTGCCCAAGCCCTTTGGGGTTTATATCTCACCACAACCAGTTCCTGCTGTTGGATACAGAGCTACGGGATCTGATGTTTTGCCCTGCTGGTTTTCAATCTTGCTGTGGTCCAATTCATTTCTTTTTCCTTCCTTTTGGAATAGGAATGTTTACTTTATGTCATTGTATACTGGAATTATAACTTTCTTTTTGATTTTTACAGGACCTTACAGCTAAGAATTTGCCTTGGGTCTCAGAAGAGACTTCGAATTGGACTTTTCAGCAATTTTGAAATGATTGAGACTGTGGCAACTCTTGGAGATGGACTAAATGCGTTTTAGGTAAGATGGACATGAGCCTTTTGAGAACCAGGGATAGAATATTATAGTTTAGATCTAAAATGTCCTGCAAAAGTCTCATGTGTTCAAAGGTTGGTCTTAACTGGAAGAGGTCTTAATAGGTCAGTGGGGGCATGACCTAGAAAGGGGTACTCTTGTCCTTGGCTCCTACCCTCTCTTCTCTGCTTCCTGGAAGCCATTAAGTGAAGAGCTTTTTTCTGCCATGTCCTTCCACTGTGCTGGAGGCAGTTAACCAGGGACTGAATCCCCCAAAACTGTGAAGCAAATTAAAATTCTCGCTCTTTAAGTTGTGAGTGTCAAGTATTTTGTCACAATACTAAGAAAGTTGGCTAATATACTCCTCTTACAACATACAGTAGTTTTAATTTTTAAAATAAACTTGTTTCTGTGTTTTGTATTTCTAATCCCTATTTTTGCCAAATAACTTTTATCTTCAATATTTTCCTCTGCTGTAGTTTTAGTCTTAATAGTTTTAGTCTTTAATTCTTCTAATTTTCTCCCTGTATTTTATCTTTATTCTCTCTGTTTCTGTCTGTTTTTGTCTATTTCTCTCTCCCTCTCCCTCATTCTCTCTTTCCTTTAATCAATCTCTCCCTCTCTCTCTTGCTCTCACTTCCATAATTTATTTGTGTCTCTCCTTCCATCATAACATTTTGTATGGCTTGTTTCTATTTCATCTCCATTCTTTTGAAACATTTCTCCATAACTTCTATCTCATCTCTTACTTCTCTTTTCATCTTGCCTCCAACTGTATTTTTATTTTATTCCAGTTCTACATTATTATCATACCATTTTTAATTCTTTCTTTACTTTTTAATCTCCTTTTTGTTTTGTCCAGTTTCAACAACATAATCCCTCTTTTTCAGTGCCCTTGTGACACAGCAGGAAGAATGTGCATGACAGTGAGTCTGTCTGTGTGTGTGTTTGTGTGGTGCATGTGTATGTGTGTGTGACTTTAGAATTACTTGGTGTGCAGTATTAGGGGTAGAAAAAGTTGAAGGAGACACCACAAAATGTCTTCATAAAATAAGAAACACTTTACCTATTCCTGTCCCTGGAGACATTAATCAGAAAGCTTCTTTTCTAGTATCTGTTTAATAAATGCAAGTCATATACACGTTTCCTATATAAAAGTTTCCTGATTCACTATTGTAGGTGTGAAATGTTTCAGTTTTTCTTAAACATTCTAAAATTTAATCCAGAGTTCATTCAGATAGTTAAGGATCAAGGCACTTGCTTTCTGAATTTCATTTGGACTTATTTCAAGTGTAATAAACACATATTAAGATTGTGTTTTGAACATCATGAAAATGCTTATCAGTTATATATGCAACAACTATAAAATTACCACAGTAGCATCAGAATAAATTACTTGGTAAATTACATATGGGGGAAAACTCTAGATGTTTACTAAGTATAGCCCACTTAAAACATTTTTTTCCTGTGTTATAGATTTTGAATGAATTGAGTTAATGTTAACTAAGTTAATATTATTAGCACTCTGTTTTATTTACCAGTGCAAAAAAAAAAACTTTGGATATGAATAGATTTACATATTTATAAAGTTTTATCCTAACTATGCCATTAGGGAATAAAGACTTTCCTAATTCCATAATCAGTTTCTTACCCAGTTTAACAGCTGATTCAAAGTTGGAAATGAGACCATGTATAATTGCATACATCAAAGAACTAAAACTTGACAATTCTGAGGACAGTGATGGCACAAAAAATAGAACTGGTAGCATAAATAATTTAGGTTAGTCTTATTTATTTTTTGTTCTGAAAATTATAAAGCTCTCCTAAGTATGAATGAATACACAAATAGCAGCATAGTTACCTTTTAATTACAAGACTTCTGCTTAAATTCCTATGAAAGGATTTCTTCCCACAGACTGTATTTTGGTTAGGTAAGCTTGCTGAGTGTTCTCCCAGATGACCTGGGTTCAACATCTGCTCTGAGAAGTTTTTCTGACTCAATAATTAAAATATGATGATCTTATTACAGTTGGAAAAATGATTTATTTGCCTTTATTATACATTGATTTCTGGCATGGTAGAAAACAGAAAAGAGATATTAAGTGCAATTCCACAGGGCCGGAGATGGATCTAATATTACCTAACATCTTCAGAACTGACCAGATCAAATTAGACAGTAATCCAGAGTTAGACAGGCTGACTCACACTGTGAGAAGGGGGGGAAACTGAGGAGGATATTGAACACTTGATGAATCAGTGGGATCAGATGACATGAAGGAGGAGCTTTGTTACACACACCTGGGGAACGGGAATAAAATATATGTAGAAGGATAATTGGGGAAAGCCACAGAAACAAAGGGGAAATAAAAGAAATAACACATACTCAAAAAAAGTGACCTGCAGTGCAAAAATAGAGTGACCGCATGACATTGCCCACATAGAAGGAACTATTCCTTCTAAACTTAGATCTAACTGTTGCCACTATTTTTCAATTGTAGATTGGAAAGGTAAACAGGCTGATTTTCTCCTATCAGAATAAACATGAGAGTGTTGCACCACATATTCATCACTGCTCCTTCTTCACAAAAAACTTGCTACTGAGTTCCCTCATTTTAATGCTAAATTCTCAATCAATGCATTTAATTTCTTCCTCATCTTAATCTTTTACTCATGTGTTATTTATCATATGTAATTTCTAAAATAACTCAGTCTTTCTGACCACAGGCTGAGTATCTACCTAAGTTCGCAGTACAGAACTAGTTTGACATCAAGAACAGATAAGTAACTTTTAGTATAAGAGACAATAAAACACAAAACATCAGAGGAGATGACATTAATTATTTTAAAATTCATTGGAGAATAACATTCTTGACTGATATAATTTTTACATTCTTAAAAAACAACTCAGTCTATTTCTAAGAGGGGCAGCTAGGAAACCATGACTGGAGAGAAAAACTACTATCTTAGTTACTTTCTCATTGCTGGGACAAAATACCCAAAACCCACATGTTAAAGCCAAGAAAGATTTATTTTAGCTCAGTTTGTAGACATTTCAGTCCATAGTCAGCTGGCTCCAAGTCAGGGTGCCATGGCAGAGGGGCATGGCAGAGAAGAAACAGCTCACGGCATGACAGGCAGAACATAGATTTCCTTCTTCTTTCCTTTTTTATTCCATCCAGGCTACAAGGCTATTAGGTGGTGCCACCTACTCCCTCTTCGGTAAATCCATAATCTATACCTAGAACTATGCTCAGCCAGTCAGTGAATTAATCCAGTATTACACACCCATGATCCAGTCACTCCCACATGGTCTGCCTATGAGCACATGAGGCTTTAGGGGGACATTTAGATATAAAATATAACAACTATCTATATTTATTGAAAAGTGGGCTCTTAAATTTATTCTTGAGAAATGGTTTTAAATCTTAGAAAATCACAATAGCTTCTGTTGTTAACAGTTTAAATATGGATTAGAAGTTTGTTAAGAAAGAAATAAAAATAGGTCCACTTGTTTTCGTAGCCTTATAAGTCACAAAATCAAGGTAATTTAAAATTAAGGAAAGTGTAAGGAAAAATGTCAAGAGACAAAGAATGAAAAGGAATGCAAACAATTGCCTTTTAAAATCAATATATCAATAATTTACTAGCTCAAAGAATTCTTTTTCCAGAAATGCAAATCCTATAAGACAAAAACTGAATTTCTCAACTTCCCTCACCAAATCAGCTTTCCTTTCTGTTTCTCTATTATTTTCAAAAGCACTCGCTTTCCCAGTATCTCAGACTCAAAATTAATTGGTCACCTTTGCCCCCCAACCTTTTTCCCTTCTTTACTTTTGATATCCAACATCAACAAGCCATGTGTATCCTGTCTAAAGACTCCCTAATACCCACTGTGGTCCTTTCTCCCTTTAGCTACATTTGCTCCGAGGAATGTTATTACAAGCAGAGGTCCTGCTTCCCATTACTGGGGCAGGGGGTTCACCCCCTCCAGCAGAGGGCGAGGGTATGCCTAGAATGGTTATTATTAAATAGCTCGTTCTTTGTCTTTTCATTTTCTCTCCCTCCCGTTCATCTTGAACCATGGGCCAGAGACACTTTCCTGAAACACCTGTTAAACCCACCACGCCCTTGCTAAGTAGTATCCCATACCAATCCCAACCAGGCTGGTACTCTGGCCAGGGCTCCCACTGTCTTCCATGTTCTCCTGTTGCCCACCTCAAGATCTCCAGATGCTGCTTCATCCATGTTGGGAGGCACTCGCCAGAACTCTGGCCTTTCACGAACTCTCATCTCTGGGCTTTGTTGCTTCCTGTCAGCACCTTTCCTGTTAGCATTCAAACTTGCATTGATATATCTTTAGAAGCTTCATGGATATCAGTCAGAGACCACAAGGTTATCATAATTCTCCTTCATCTTTTGAAGCATCTACCAGGACTCATTAAATGCTTATTGAGTGAATGATTCAGGAAGTCAGTAAATGCGGTCCCTTAAGTACAAAAGTCAGGCCTTCTCGTTTTTGCTAGAGTAATTTATGGTTGCAGATCTTTTAGAAAGTCAAAGGGCTTTATGACATTTTGAGATAAATAAGACAAACATGATAATTACTGATTGTTGATCACTTAATACATGTCAATCATCAACCTAGGTGTGTCAGATCAATTCCCAAATATTTCTATGAGTGAATTACTACTATTCTCATTTTGCAGATGAAAACACTGAGACTCAGAGAGGTTAATCACTTTGTACATGCAAAGTGCCACAAAGCTAGTCTGGGTTAGAATTCTGGCTCTTAGTCTGCCTATGCTGTCATAGTAAAATACCAAAGGGGGTTGGTTAAAAAACAGATATTTGTTTTATCACAGTCCTTGAGGCCAAAAGTCTTAGATCAGGGTGCCAGCAAGATGGCCACTTTTATGTCTTCAGATGTTTGAGGGTGAACAAGAAAGAAAAAGAGATTGTTCTTTCTTTCTCTTCTTATAAGGCCATCAATCTTATCAGATTAGGAATTCATGTTATGCCTTTTTTTGGCCTACGATAAAAAGCAGCCACCCTATTATCAAATGCAGCCACACTGAGGTGTGGGGCTCTGACATATAAATTTAGGGAAATGCAAACATTCAACCAATAACAGACTCCAAAAAGTGGTGGGCAAAAATTTTGTGCATTACAAGGTGAGTTTAAGAAACATGCCCTCAGAAATAGTACAACCACAAATTCACCACAACTCTCCATTCTCACACATAGCTCCCAACCACCCAGTCATGTCAGGGAGGTTACACTAACATCTCACTCCCAGGTCCTACCTTCTCACAAGCAAAGAATCTCAATTTAAAAAAAAAATGATAACACCTCTAAACTTCCAACCTGTTCTGTCACAGATTCCTTAGGGATCTCAGGATGCACGAGGCATCTTATTTTGACATTGAGTTGCATAGTTGGATAAGACTATACAAAAACTGTCCCAACTGACAAAATCCCGCCTGACTGATGATACCTGGAGCTTGGTTTCTTGGAGCCCAGGTGATGGGAAGGCAGGTGAGAAGGGCTTACCTAGTGTTGGGTAGCTCCGGTAGTAAAGGCCATGTGCCAAAAGGGAACACAGAGTAATTTGCTGAAGGCAGCTGAAAGTTCAACTTCTTGGCATGAGGAAATAGGCATTAGGCTTCCCATAGAGAAGAAATCCAGTGTTCACAGTCATCATGAAAATACTGTTGGCATTCTATTTTACTTCAGAGAACTGAGCCAAGTTCTAAGCAGCTACCAGACGTTCCTACATTTTTATTCCCTCCTTCCCCACTGTGATTATTGATAGCTCAGAAAAAAGGGCCTATTTCTGCACTTTTTACTTTCATTAAAAACACATCTTACAAATATTTTTGTCTTTTCTTTTCTTTCTTTTTCTTATTTTTCTTATTTTTATCCTCTTTGATTTTTAAAACTTGCCAATTGTAATTTGTTTGGCTGTTAGATTTGGCTTTACTAGTGTATCTAGCTTTGTCTTTACTCCAGTGGAAATAATTCATAATGGTTTATTTTTCTGTTGTTTTCTGGTCTAAATTTACCTCTCTGCTTCTTTATAAATCTTCCTTCCTCCTTCCTTCTTTGCATGAGATTGAAAAGTACAAACTCAGTAAAAAAAAAAAAAAGTTTTATCCTAGCAACTTATACTGTTCTTTAAAAAAAAAAAACAAAATTATTAAAGGGAGGCAGGAGGTAAGTTGCTAGTTCTATCTGTGAAAAATAACAGAGAGATTATGTCCACTAACCTGGAGTCCACTGTAATTCTTCTCCAATAATGAGTAGTTTGGTTTCACTTTCGCTCACACAGTTCCGTCCATTCAGAAAGTAAATCAAAGTGAAGTTTCCCGAGTATACATTTTGTAAATGTTCATCATTAAAATGTTTATAAAAACTACAGTAAAATACTACCTAGGAGTCAGGAAAATGCATATAAAGTTGAAAATATCAAAACTTGTACTGTTCTCCAATTTTTGTCATTAACAATATTTGAGACCCACAAATGAACTAATAATATTAAGTTCATAGTATGTGCGAATATATTTTCATCAATTTTCTCTTGTCAGTTGGGCAAGAATCTGAGAGGCAGCCTCTTCATCATTTAGGGTTGTAACTAAGATCTCTCTATGACATCACATATTCTTGCACATGGCAATTACCTCTGTCAAGAACTCTTTCAACAGCTTCAAATACTCATGAAATAACATTGGTCCACTTGCTTTATTTTCAATTTCTATGGGAATGGAGAATAGCCAGCCATCAAGAAATATTTCTGCTTTCCTACACCCCAGACTAACTGAGAACTCTTCTTCCAATGTTACCCTGGAATATATGCACCTTGAGCTTATAATGTTAAATGAAATAAATAAGACACCCAAGCTTAAATTTCGAATGATTTCTCTTACATGAGAAACCCAAAATATAAGTAAATTAAAGAGGAAAATAAAAGATGGATACTAGGAAACAAGGAAATAGGTCTTTTGCAAAAGGGAAGATGAGCGAGAAATAGAGGGAGTGGGGAAGAAGGGAAGGGATTGAAAAAAGAATTAAGATGTGCTATGTACATGTGCCAACTCCACACAGTAAGTGTAATCATTATGCACTGTGAGCACATACTAATAAAAATAAATATTTAAGTCAAAGATCTATGGTCCAATCCTTATCCTTCAATTGGTATTGTTATCTCTGTAGCACGACATTTTAAGCACTTTTAAACAAGTGGTATTAGACCTGTATGACCATTCCAGTTTTTTCTCTGTAAAGTCATGAATTCCCTGAGAAAAAGATGCATGTCTTATACATTTTGGCATCCTCGCGGTGTGCTAAGAGGTGGTTTACTTTGTAGTATAAATTAGTGTCGAGTGAATGTATTTAACACATTCTTCTCCAGCATCACACAAAGAATAATTTAACATATTCTCACATAGAGCTCACTCCGGTGGAAGTTGTTCTGTGTGTTTTACAAACGTTAACTCCATTAAGTGCTGTTTTGTTTTGTTTTGATTTGATATGGGGTATCACTATGTTGCACAGGCTGGTCTTCAACTCATGGGCTCACGTCATCCTCCTGCCTCTGACTTCCGAGTAGCTGGACCTATAGGAAGTAGCCACCGTGCCTGACTGCTACTAAATCTTACAAAAGCCCAGTAACAAAAGTATTTGACTATCTCACAAATAAGGAAATCAAGGGACAGATAGGTTTAAAAACTACCTAAGGACAGCAAAGGCACTAAACAGTTGAGCCAGGCTTCAAACTCCAGCGCGGAACTCCAGAGGCCCTCTCTGTGGTTGCCCATCCTTTGCACGGTCCCCGAGTCCATAAATGAGGCATGATAAGACTGTCTTCTGATGCGGTTTTCATTGTATTGCACCTGCTCTGATAATAGTAGTTACTTATTGTGAACTGGCTATAACAGAGTGTTTTCCTCCCTAACTACATTAGAATGAATTGTCTATTTTCTGCCTTCACAATATGTATCTTTTATTTAAATTTTATTTTTATTACCACATGTTTGCAGGTCATAATGATTACATTCATTGTGGGCAGTTTATACATGTACATGATACATCCTAATTTTATTTTTCATTCCCCCCTCTCTCTCCTCCCTCCATCTTTTGGTCTCTTTCCTTTCGCAAAAACTCACACTCTTTAAGACTTCGATCTCTCTTCTTCTCTCTTTTTACCTCTCTCTCTTCTATGCTGATTCAGTCCCATATCCAACTAATTTCAAGAATTTAGCTGCTTTTTCTGCTTTATCACACTAATAGTAAATTTTGGTGTTATGTCTTTTGCCAGATGATACTTTTGCAAATTACATCATCTAAAAATTTAATGATGTACGTTCAATTTCACTATCCAAGGGAAAGACAAAACTTCTTCTTTGGGGAATATGGATCATGCTAGTTGTTGGATATGTCATGCAGTTTTCTGCTCAGATAGATTAGGAAATAAATCCCAAATCCTTTAAAAATGAATCCTTTCTCAATAGACACACCACATGGATGCTTCTGTGATTCAGAATAAAGCAATAGGAACTTATCTGATTACAAAAATACATTTATAGCACATATAATATTATACCAATTCAAATGTGACTAAGAAATATTCTATTTTTTCAGTTTTTCAAAAATTACTTTCACTAACATGAAGTCTTCATTTAGCTGAGCTAATTAGAAGCTAGGTCTCGATTATAGTTGGGGCATCTTCTCCTTCCTTGAAGATCTAGAGACTTAAGAGAGATTCGAGGCCAGGGAAAGGTCAGTCTTCAGTCCAGTGCGGGCATTATGAAATATTCACTGTCCAAGCCTGTATGTGCTTTGCAAGTCCAGGGGCCATTTGTGGATTGGCCATATGTAGGCCACAGAAATGTCTTCCTATCCCAACCCATTCCATCAGTTGTGCCTGGATATTTACTTCAAAGGATCGGTCATTTCCCCAGGGAGTTATTAAGATTAGTGTTCCCACTAGTTGAGATACCTATATGCCTCTCTGCTTTTCCCAAGCTAGGGAAAAATCTTTATGCTTCCCCTCTTCCTGTCTCTCAGCACACTCTTCAGATCCTTTCCCTTCTAGAAATGTTTTATTTCTTTCTGTGAGTTCAGTTATTCACCAAAGACAGAGAGAGCCAATGACTATAAACAAATTTACTTTCACTGACAAAAGATTCCTTGAGAAAGGAAGCACAGGGGATTGATTCTCAGAAATAGGGGAGAAGAAATCTAAGGAGAAAAAGCCTAAATCATTATCTGAATAAATCATCTTGACTTACTTGGTATCAGGGTTCTTGCTTCTAGTTGATTCCCAGTTTTAGCTCAGGAGGGAAGACATATTTCCGTACAAAGAGATCAACATGTCACCTTACCACAGGCGCACTATAGGAAAAATGACTCGGAAATTCAGAGAACAGGTTGTCTGTGCTACGCTGAGCTTTGTATGGCTAAAATGAAATCTGGCTTAGGGGGAAAGTGGTCAGGAAGAAAACGAGACATCTGAACAAAGAAAGTAAATGTGCCATTTTATCAAATATTCATAGAAGGGAAGAGCTGTAGGAATTCAGGTGATGAAAAGTTAGATATCATCTCAAATTTGATGACTTTCTCTTCCTTAGGGGTAGAAAATAAATAAAGAGAAATGAATGTGTGTAGGTGTTGCTGTAGTATGTGTTGAGGTGTCATCCACATAGACATCTTATAAAGCATGGAACTGTGTGATGTAGAAAATAAAAGGAGGCCTGGGTTCCACATTTAGGAAAATGGTGCATAATAAATGTACAAATAATCCCCAACCTGAATTGACTCCAAGTGTGTTTTCTATGTTGCTTTTTACTATAAACTCCAAGTAAGAAACACCTCATAGACACTAATCTTTGAAATTATCCATCCTTGACTTTGATATGGACTTTTTTACTCTGAGGATCCTGTAAGAAGCAGTAACATTTAAATTCTTTGATTCAACACATACCCAGATTTTTTTTTTATAGCACTAATCCTCCACTGAGGTGATGTTTGTTCTTATCCTCACCTACTTAGAATTGTCTTACTCCAGGAGGTAGATAGCGACAGTGGTTTTGGAGGAAGGCACACTGTGATAGATAACTAGCTCCAAACCTTTCTTTGCCTTTTGATGAACTTGGAGGCATCAAGGTTTGTAAATCTCCAGGGAATTATGATAATTTGTTTGTGGTCTGTTTGTGATTTATGTGCCCAGTTTATTATAGCTGATATAAAAGGTTATTCTAGGGACTTAATCCTTAGGGCTTTGGCAAATAAGCACTATCATTTAGTGGAATGGGTAGCATGCCACTTGCCAGCTCTAATTTCTCCTTCAGTCAAGAACTCTACACATACTTTTTTCATTATACTGCTTATACTCACACAACTGTTTTATACACCATGATGGAGGTTCTGGAAGAGGGGAGAATGAAAGAACTACTGAGAGAGCATTTCTACAGAACGTATAAAATGTAATACTTCATTTAATCTGAAAGAAAGAATAATGTGATGTTGAGCTTATTTGTTTTCCTCCAAAGTTTCCAAGGTCTCCAAGCCAATTTCTGTGAAAAATTAGTGTGGGGGGTTTATTGGCTACTTCCGCTACCTAGACAGGGAGTGAAAGACACGTATAGGCGCGCTGCTGCATTTCACTGAATTTAAGATGCTCTGTTATTTTATGTTCCATTAAAAAGAAAAAAAAAATGCCTCCAATCAAGCTGACACAGCATTTTCTTATACTTGCACTTAGAATTTGTATTTTATTAAAAATTTATCTTAGACTCTGATAGCAATAAAATGTAGGTCCAGATTGCAAGACACCATATTGACAGAAGAGCATTCGGGAGGAAATAAATGTTAGGCCCAGACTCGCAATGGAATTGCCCAATACATTTTAGTATTTTCCTCACTCCCAAAACCATTTCACCTGCATTACTCTCTATTTTACTTTAATTGAAAGAGTACTTTTTTCCTCCAAAAAGACTCATTTATTTCAGATATGTATAAAATGCATGCCAATGTACAGTTTGAGAGCATTTCCCACAAATCTCAAGTAATTCAAATTTGCAAGAAAGATGTAAACCTTATCCAGGGGGATACAGTAGCTGCACTACTGTAATCCCAGCACTCTGGAGGCTGAGGCAGGAGAGGCACTCTGAGTTCAAGCTAAGCCTGAGCTCCAAGTGAAATCAAGGCTAACCTGGCAAGAACCTGGATTAAAAAAAATAAAAAATAAAAAACAGGGAGAGACAGAGACAGAGGTGTTAGCCTGTATTTGTAAATGTGACTTTAAAAGTCTGCACAAAATTCACTTGATTACATTTAATTTACTCCATTTTGTCAGTTTTCATCACCATCTTCATACCCCAAAAGTAATTCCTCCTGGAAACTTCTTTGTCTCAAATAGTTTGGGACCACTTGTGGCCCTAAAATGTGAGCTCTTTATTTATTGGAAAATATTAGCTATAACTGAACAATTCATATATGTAAAAACAATTTTTAGATGGTAAGGTTTATAAAATCTGGATGCAATATATTTGTTTCCAATAAATATACTCCCATCTTGGAACATTAGGGGTGAAAATAAGCAAGAAGTTTTACATGGATAATGTTTTATATTGATTATCTGTTGGAATTATAATATTTTGATATTTGAGGTTAAATAATGTAATGTATCATTTAAAGAAATTCAGAAAAATTTATCTTGGACTCATTTTAGATGCAGATTTTATTATATGTCATATATATCATGCATCCTTTACTGTTTCTGTGCCTTTCCACTTGCTAATAAAATTTCAGTGTTGATTCATGGCATAATCATTTTGAAAAGCAGTTGAACTCAACTTTTGTTAGTGTCATCTTTTAAACTTAACTCCAGGGAAGCAACACCAGCCCGAACGGCGATGACCCTGTGTGAACAGTACAGACTGACAGTTACATCAAATCACTGCCTGATTCACAATTCTAAGACATATTTCTGTTCAACAGGTTAAAAATGGCATCTCGGGATCAGTGAAATATATTTTGATGGAAAATCTTCCCACGGCAGATGCTTTGAGTGTGTTTGCACAGTTCTCCATTTCCTGTCACGCATCTGTTCCTTTTGAATAGGACCTTGTGTCATAACCTCAGTTTGCCCTAAAGTGATGCTTCTGCCCATCGTGAACTTTGAGTTGCTTTTATAGTTAGGACTCACAGACACCCTACACCCAGTCCCCTTGCACGGAGATGACCTTGGTTGGGGAAATACATTTTATTCCACACAAATCCAAATGTATAATTTTGATGCATCTTTAAATTTAAGAAATCTTAGCCCATCTCCACGCCTAAGTGATGACGAAGATGGTGACCCTGTGCTTTAGATTTCTAACTGGATCCTCACAAATGATTTTAAAAGCTTCCACAAAATTTAGATTATTAAATGAAGATTTGGATATAAGTTTAGAGGTGAAGTTTGAAGTCTAAGGACAGTCAAATTGATAGGAATAAAAAAAGCGGGAAAAATTTATTTCAGAGAGAAACAAAAAAGAGAAATTGGAGAAAAGACTGAGATACTCTATGAAAAGGCCCAGTCACTGGGAGAGTCCCTGCAGACTTTGGGGGAAAAAGACACCTATCATTCTATTTTTAAAATTGTAAGTCTGTTATGTGGCTAAAATACAGACTCATCCAACCTGTCTAAACTTTCTGCACAACTTACTATCCACATAGAGACTTTATAAGGCATGAATGTGTTCAATGCAGAAGATAAAACAAAAGAAGGTCTGGGTTCCACATTCAGGGAAATGGTGTGTGACAAAGTATAAGTGATCCCTTAACCTGAATGAGTTCCAAGGAACCAGGAGTTTAGAGTCATGGGAAGCATGAAAACTAAAGTCCCTCTGATGTTCTCCAAAGTCTTGAGGTAAGCCTTACTGATTTTTCCACAAGTCATAGAACACAGGTCTGAGTTAAACTTTTCTCAGCTTAGGTGACAGCTTGCTCCCAAGTGATGCTCAGATTTCACACAGTGTAGTACTGATACCTGCCCAGAGAGGTGGACCATGAACCCATGATGAAGGCCAAAGGTGGCAACAGCCCAGAGCCTGGCCAAGCGATCAGCAGCAGGGACTTACACCAGTCTGAGGTCTTGCTGCTCCTCAGCAGCATCCCAAGACCAAGCAGAAAGAAAAAGAGGGACTCAGACCACAGCGAAAAGAATTTGCACTATTTAAAAAAACAATACTTTGAATAGCTACACTTTCAGTGTTCTTTTTTAGGCTCCAGCCTCTTGGCTTTCTGGCCTTTGGCTTATCCTATGCCCCTTTCTTCCAGCTTTGGTAAGCCTCCATCGTTACCCTCTAGACACCAGCCTTTGAGGCGATTTGCCTGACAGCTGATAGAACATGGGTTTCTTGCCAGGCAAGCATCTTGTTTTATGTTTTAACCAAACTTTTGTCTATAGTAAACCACAACAGACCTTAACCATGATTCTTGCTCTGGTGGCATCTAACTCCAGTCTTTCATCTTCAAGAACAAAGTTAACTCATAGGATCCCTCACTCCCACAGTCGTCAGTCATTTCTGCCCAACAACGCAAAGACCGACTAGCCTCTTTCTAGAGTTCTGCATGCTTAGTCGACACCAGCTCTCAACTATTCATGTTCCAAAAGATGACATTCACCAGAGGAAATATAAGCATAGGATAACACAGACAGACAAATGAAATGTTAAGGTCTTTGCAAAACAAACAACGCTGTCAGGAATACCCCAAAGGAAGTTCTAGAAAAGCCCAAATCAATCCTTGGCTAAGACTAATACAACATCAATTAGATGGGAGGCATTAAACAATCTTTAAAAGTTGAAAGGAGATAACTTGGATGTAATGAGAAGTATATAACCGGTGCTTAGATCCATTCACATCATCTTGCAGTCAAGTGATCTCTTAGTATTTTTGACTGAGTACTCAAAAATAATTTTTGAGTATATATTCCACATATAAATATATAAACATCTATATGTATTTTACTCTCTATATATGTTTCTATTTTATGTGCATATGCTATTTTCTATTTCTATGCATGTAGACAAGTGATGTCAGGGTTAATATATAATAGACAGCTAAAATAATCTTATTAATCATGGTGACAATACTGTCTTAAACCAATACTATAAGGCACAAAATATGAATGCTTATAAATCCACATTTTAAACAGTCTCCCTGGAATTTTAAATTTTTCAAGCTTTGTTTCCCTAGCTAAAGGGTCTGCTGACAGATGAATGCCCGGCACTAAGGTGACTACACGGGTCACCTTTGTTGTCTTCTTTCAGTTGGTGTATGATTACATCATTAGTATTATCTTTATTTTATCATTTATTTTTAAGAACATCTTTAAAACTACTTACACATTTTGCCCATTTTGTGAGACTCAGTTTAAATCAAACCGTATAACAAAAGTGGACACCTTCTTCCCTCAGGAACCCCTGCTCATGATAACATAGTAGACTAAGCAAGGCATAGTGTCAATATATATATATATACGATTAATGCTAGCAATACTCAATTTATTTATGAATTTTTTAATTTAAAAAATAAGTGAGTAGAAGTTTTAACATTTCATTCTGAATTACACTGGATTGTATTTTTTTAAAACTCACTGGCAAGTCACAACTGACCCAATGGAAATCCAAAGGATCATCAGCACCTACTTCAAGAACCTCTACTCAAACAAGATGGAAAACACTGAAGAAATGGACAGATTCTTAGAAACATATGAACTACCAAAACTGAATCAAGAAGAGATAAATATTCTAAATAACCCAATATCAGCCATTGAAATTGAAGAGGTCATTAAAAACCT